>PPJP03000005.1:600000-778961 GCA_003705805.3 Kluyveromyces dobzhanskii | reverse complement strand
GGCGCAACTGGCCTGTTTTATGTACACATAGTATTTACCGACATATATGTATGCTCTTTTGATCAACACGGTCACGTGCCGCAAACTGGTGATCACCATAGCATTCAGGACAAATTAATCTCTCAAGATGGCTTCAACGCACCTGGCAAGGACGTTTGAATAGCTCAGGGCTACGTTTCACAGGCCCATAGCACGTAATTTCGCTGTGAAACGAAAGGCAAGTCGCAAACCGGTATGTGGGACCCTGTTGCTGGCTCTTTTTTGTCGCAATTGGTGTGAAATGTTATCCCAAGTTTTCCTCTAAATTTGTTGTTTTGAAACGAAAATATTTAAAGGAAATGATGTTTATTCGCCACCTCACAAGCGAAAACAGGACCAAAACAGTACTTGAGTGGAACAAGCCAGGGTCATAGACTGTTGTATTGCTTTGTTGAAGTTAGCGAATTGTTGAAGTCGCAGTACAGGTGAAATTTTTTGTCTTATAGAAGACCAATAGCAAGCTTTTAATACACAATGGGTCAAATTTTGTCTAACCCGGTTATTGATAAGGAACAACATTCTGGTAGTGATGCTTTGACTGCGTTTGGGTTATGTGCCATGCAGGGGTGGCGTATGTCTATGGAGGACTCGCACATTGTCGATTTGAATATCTCAGACGACGAAAAGGAACACTTGGCGTACTACTGTGTGTTTGATGGACACGGTGGGTCAAGTGTTGCTCAGTTCTGTGGGTCGCAATTTTCCAAGATCTTGCAAAAGGAAGCGGCATTCCAGAGAAAGTCTTACAAAGAGGCGCTTATCCAGTCTTTCATCACTACGGATGAGGAACTTTTAAAGGATCCCGTGTTGGCTAACGATCACAGTGGATGTACTGCAACCACTTTATTGATTTCCAAATTGCAAAACGTTTTAATCTGTGCCAATTCTGGGGATTCAAGAACTGTTCTTTCGAGAAACCATATTGCCAAAGCGTTATCCTACGATCACAAACCTACGTTAAAATCTGAATACTCTAGAATCGTTGCAGCTGATGGGTTTGTGGAAATGGACCGTGTGAACGGTAATTTGGCGTTGTCTCGTGCCATTGGTGATTTCGAATTCAAATCTAATCCAGATTTGTCCCCTCATGAACAAATCGTCACTTGTGTACCTGACTTGATTGAACATTCCATAGACTACAATGAAGATGAGTTTGTTATAATAGCGTGTGATGGTATTTGGGACTGTCTAAGCTCCCAGGACTGTGTTGACATGGTGCATTACGGGTTAAACCAAGGATTGACCTTGGAAGAAATTAGTTCTAAAATTATCGACGTCTGTTGCTCTCCAGCTACCGAGGGAACAGGTATCGGTTGTGATAACATGAGTATCGTGCTTGTAGCCTTGTTGAAAGAGGGCGAAGATGAAGCAGCTTGGCACAAACGTATTGTGGCAAAGAACTACACTCCTCCAAATTCCTTCGCAAACCAAAGAAGATCTGTCTTCAACTTCTTTGATTTCCCAGAGAATGATGACCACGTCTTCGAAGTAACAAACAAGAAAGAATCTGACGAACTTGTCGACAGTGATGATAGAAAAGTTGCATCCGGCAGAGGTGCATCTAGCCTTGCCAATCTAGAAGCTATATTAGGCTCTGGTGGAATTCAAATAACGCCGGGTGAAAACAATCTGTCTTACATCCATGGCACTGCATTGTCTGAAGTCTTGGCGTCATTGAGTGGTGGAATAAGAAATCAGATTGAAGAAGAAGACGAAGACGATGAAGAAGATGAAGCAGACGAACCAACCCACGCCGATGTGGTCCAAGAATCTGAAGTCAAGAAAGATTGATTTTCGAATTTGCATTTTTTAATAACTCCCATTCTTTTTTCTACCCTTTTTTTCATTTTGTTATTATTTACTGTAAGGTAAGCTGTACACTGAACGATTATGACAAACGGATAGACACTTAGCGATTAGCCTGTTCAATGAACCGCTTTTTTTTTCGTGTTCACATCCATACTTTTTTCCTTACCGTTACGCTAATTTACCTCATATGTTCTGATAATATATATTCAAATTTTGAATTCCAATCACTTATACTATTAAGTTGTGCCATTACTGCTACATTTAGATGTACTGCTTCTGGGAATGGTTCGTAAACCCCTGGCAGGGCTGCGAACCACCCCTTTGAAGTGTTTCTTGTTTCAATATACTGGAAAAAAAAATTCAAAGAATAAAAATTTAACAAACCTCAACGACATGACAAATTCTAATAACTAGGATAGAATACACAATCAACGTAAAATAACACCGCACATTGCAGTTTTGATCTTTGTTGGATGTTTTCATACTCTCTTTATTTTCTTTATATATATATTTACCTTTATTAACATAAATATATTTCGACCAAAATTTCCATAGCATGTAAACGAGGGTCAGAGGTGACCATCATGTGCAAGGTTGGGCAAGTCCTATGGTTTACTTATAACCATACACAAGTACACAAGTACACAAGTACACAAGTACACAAGTACATAATTTACTTTCCAGGCATTTAATGGAACTCACAGACCGGTTGTAAG
This sequence comes from Kluyveromyces dobzhanskii, assembly GCA_003705805.3. Classification (NCBI taxonomy): domain Eukaryota; kingdom Fungi; phylum Ascomycota; class Saccharomycetes; order Saccharomycetales; family Saccharomycetaceae; genus Kluyveromyces; species Kluyveromyces dobzhanskii. The sequence continues at coordinate 776,397 of PPJP03000005.1, read as the reverse complement.
GGCAGCTGTTCACTCTCCATACACTGAGCACGACGTGTGCCACACTTGATCAACAAGATCCAGCAGTGGAATCTGCTTCACATTGGCCACTACTGTTGCAACATGCCCCATTGTACAAGGTTCATTTCTAGATTTCACCATGTATTGATCCCAATTCTCAGGAGGAATCTGCTGGAGTTTCTCTTTCTTGACGGACTTGAACCATTGATCCAGCTCAGGGTACGCCTCAGACAAACCGTTATTCCAAGCGTCATCAACATTCTGGTTCGTATCTCTACTTAAAAACTTGTAAGAAGCATGTGTTCTTCTCACATCGCACCATGGGGCGTCCGTTTCTAACAGCAGCTTATCCACAGGAATCGCCTCAATCATTTCTATACTCTCTTCAGATCTCATAGAGCAACCGTTCACACTGAAGTAGCAGTTTTCTGATTGATCTAGTAGTGACTTCATTTCCTCTACAGAACCAGTAAACGAATGAACGACTAATTTTCTATCGGGACTAAACTTGTAGTGAATGGATCCGTCTTCCTTCACACTTGGTGAATCTGGTACACTAGAGTCCACCCATGACTTATACCCAAACGTATCATTCTCATCCACGAAACCGTCGAGGAACAGTTTCAGGATATCCATAAAATCGCCTGCACAATTTCTCATATGCAAGAACAGAGGCTTATTTGGGAAGAAGCAACTGAGTTTCAACTGCTCTAAGAAGAAGAACTTCTGGATCTCTTTCCCAGAAAAGTGTAATCTATCGTAATCCAGTCCAATCTCACCAATGGCACGGAAATGATCGTCATCGGCCTTCGACTGGTGCCTGTACAAATTGTACAACTCATGCAACATACCCTTAGTAAACGCGTGATCCGTAATCTTGAACGGCAGCTCCTCACCGCCATCAGTTTCACAGTGCGATTTGGCGTGTTTGGGCACAAATTCGTTAACGGAACACGGATGCACACCGATGGTGTACATCATCTTGGGTCCGTTCTCAGAAGCAAACTCTGAACAAAGTTTGATGGAATGTTTCGATTCATGGATGGACGACCCAGTGATGAGCAACTTGTCTACACGAGTAATCCTACAACGGTTCAAAACGTTGGCCAAATCGCTATCATGGTTCTTCCTGCCATGGTATTTGCCTTGGAACATATGGTCCGAGATGTTGAACCCGATGTCATAGTATCTTATCTGCTTGGACCCTGTCATTTTTCGTAGCACCTTGGACATGAAACGGAGCAGCAGTGGCAATCAACGATGCTTTCCCAATTCGAGATATTCAGGGGTGCCACACCACAGCAGATACACAGGTGCCCACGCTGTGCGTTGCAACAGGGTGGTCCACCAATATCGACTTCTCTTAAACCATGATAAATTATGTGAAGTTTAACAGGTGTTACCCGGATGGAGGTGTTGGGTCTCTTCCAAACCATAAACCGCATAGTACAACAATGGTGTCAGTGCCATTGGTGTGTGTGTGTGTGTGTGTGTGTGCTGGACCATGGTCCAGCACACACACACCGTGGTCTGGCGCACACCATAGCATCGACGCCTGGTCAGCTAACTGGACACATTCACAATATACAGTAAATACTACACACACCGAAGCTACTTTTTTTTCTTTCTCATTTCCCGTACTCATACGGGTACTCGTACCCGTATGAGCAGGAGAACCCTATGGGTCCCGCAGACGTAAAACACACGGAGCACCTGACTACCAACGAACGCCCCACGCAAAAAAACAACCACCAGGACCCGTCTCAAAACTTATCTCGTCCCACCTCATCGCATCGACCCATATTATTCTCAGCTCATCGCACCGATGTCTCGGTGAAAAAAAAAAAAAAAAAAATAATTCGAAATTCGAAATTTTTTTTCAAACTCATCGCGACGAAGAAAAAGCCACTAATTCGACCTCATCGACTCTCTTGTCTTTGAACCTGTCTTTTGGAAGAAACGAAGGGCTGTTTGCTGGTGGAGTAGGGTTCGACTCAAGAGAAAGGGCTAGTTATCGACTGTGAGAGACGTGCAGAGTGTCGAGTTAGTTTCTTTACTAATTTTTTTGTTTCTGTTTCGATTTTATTTTGAGCTTCTCTGCGTGGCATTTTAGTTTTACGAGGAAAGCAGAGAAAGAGAGGAAGAGAGAGAGAGATAAACGCATTAAGAGGCTAGTACGATCATAGTATATTAACTGTTTTGCAAGCTGGTTTTTGGATAAACCTGTTGTGCTTTTTTTTTTAACCTTTTCTAATCCATTCCATTTGGTTGCTGATACTTTTAAAATAGAATACAATTTTATCTCGCGAAAAGGGTAGATGACCGCACCAAAGAACGTTTCCAGTAGGACTCCGAGTTCGTGGGAACCGCAGGATGATGTGTTGTTGCGACACTTGAAAGAGGTGAAACGACTTGGGTGGAAGGAGATTGCCCAGTATTTCACAAATAGAACTCCTAACGCGTGTCAGTTTAGGTGGAGAAGGTTGAAGTCCGGGAGTTTGAAGACGGTGAAGTCCCCAGAGGACGAGGATGAGGACGATGAGATTTTGGACGTGGCTGTTCCGGCGATTGCTCCGGTGGCTGCCGCTTTGGAACCTGCGTTGAGCGCAGACTCTGCCAGCAATGGTGGTACAAATGCCGTGTCTTCGGCGACACTAGCGTCGACGCCAGCGTCGACGACAACTGGAAGGAAAACAACGGCAACGTCAACGTCAGGCGCAAGGAAGTCGGGATCTGCAGGTCCGATGCCCATGCCGATGCCCATTCCCACGTCAAAAGTCACCAACAGCGCAGTTCTGTCTTCTCCTCATGGGTTAACAGGTGTTGGCTTGGGTGGGTTCGTCTCATCTGCGTCTGCAGCTGTGACGCCGGGCTCTAGCGTCCCATCTGTTAACGGCGGACTTGCACACTCCGGATCTTTGTCCAAGTCTCCCTTCTCAACTGCTCCTCATGGGAAATTCATCAAGCCAAGGTCTGCGTCCCACTCGCAGGACGTGGCCCCCAACGTACACCACTTTAATGACCAAGAAGAGAATTTCGGTTTCATTCCTAAGGTTTTCATCAAGAGTAGACGTGGCTCTGCTGTGGTTGTGAACAATCCTATTCAACCGAATCTGGCAGTTTCCTCGTCGAATCTGACCAGTTCCAAATCGAGGAAGAACTCGTTCTCATCGCGTTCCAGACGGTCCTCTTTCAACGTGGCATCTGATAGACACTTCATTCCAATGTCCTCTAATGGATCTTCTAGAAGGTCTTCTGTCGTTGTCATGCCACCATCAACGCTACCCACGTCTTCTTCACACCCAAGAAGAGAGAGTTTCACAACGAATGGCTCCATGTCAAGAAGCAACTCCGTCTCCCAATTTAGGCGTGGTTCGATGCAAGCAGGTTTCATTGACATGCCGACAAAACAAAGCTCACAACCACCTCCATCTACTGTACCTACTGTGGGCTCTTTCAATGGCTTCACTAAGCCTTGGTCTATCGACGAAGATAAGCTATTGGTAGAAAAACGTCAAAGGTATCACTTGTCAATCGATGAGCTTTCTATCTTACTACCTCATAGATTCGAACAGGAGATCCAATGGAGAATAGAGATGCTGCAGCTAACGGCAGCTGACGCCGCTGCGAATAATGCTCCTGTCGTGAGCGTGAAACCAGATTCAAGCCCACTCGCAGATGATGTACACTCTACGTACTCTCCTGACACCGCTATCGATGAGCATGACGGTGTTGAAGATGACGAAGAGGATGTTGACGTTGAAATAGTCGGGCGTATGGACGATTCTGTCGCTCCTACTCGTTTCAAGGAAGAGTCACCTGCTTTTTCACAAACTTCCTCAACTGGATCATCAGCCCGTGAAAGGTCACCAGTGTTTTCTCCTGATGCTCATTCTTTGAAGGACCAATCTCCAACGATATCAGATGGCAATCATTCTTCTTTCTATGGTGGCAGAATTCCGTCAAGTGTTCCAAAACATATTCGTCAAACACATGCGACAAGTGAGCAGAATCCTCAGTTTACTCCAAGCTCCTCACAATCACAATCGCCACCACCGCAGAATCATCGATTGCCGCAATTACCAACGCAACCACTGCCTAGCTTGAATACCATTTTCAAACATATTGTTTGATAGCGAATGAACTGTATTAATATTAAAATCGATTATACACACGTATCATAGAAAAAAAAAAAACCAAACCAACCAATAAACCAACATCATATCGTATGCACGACATCAGATATGTATATGGAAATCTAAATTCAATGAAATCATGGCGCTAGTCGCTACTCCTCTATGTATCTGTATATGTGATTTAATTATCACATATACAGATACTTTCCGAATTATGACCCCAACTTTCACGAGTCCTATAATCATAATAGAACATCGATAATGCCTTTAAAAGATCATGTTTGAACAGGAATTGTTCGAACCTCACCATTTATTTCATGTTTTGTCATTACAAAGACCTGTTCAGTTTTCTCAAAGTGAAGGGACACAGGCTGATCTCTTGACAGAAAATCTCCATTGAAAGGTCCGCCAGACCATCAAGTTTTCTTTGTTATTTGTACTTTACTGCTACAATATTAATGGCATTATTTTTCGCTATTCTTACAATAATATACATATTTACATGCATATATGAAATATTACACAATTATCAGTTTTCTTATGAAAAACACCTGGCTACAACATTTTGGTCTCAAAGTGGTTTTTAATACAAGATCAAACTCTATTCCTTAATATTCTTTGTGATCTGTGTGGGGGTTCATCATCTACGTAACGAGGGTGTCTTAGATTTCTAATTGACCCGCCAGCTTTGAGGGTTGCAGTATTCATTGGCTTTATCGGTTGCTCATCGTCATCGTCACCGTCACCGTCATCGTCATCGTCACCGTCATCGTCATCGTCACCGTCATCGTCATCGTCACCGTCATCGTCATCGTCATTGTCATCATCGACATCATCTAACGAAAACTCTTCATCTTCAATGACATCATCCTCTTCAACCTCTTTTTCAGCGTCAGCTTCATCTTCGTTAAACTCCGTATCGATTTCACCACTTACCGAGATGTTTGTTTCTGCTGTAACAATATTTGGCACCCCATCGTTAGGAACCATAATAGTATTTGAGAATTTACTGTTGGCTCGTTTCAATTCGATTTTGTTAGCTCGGATTATTATGTCTCTTACATCCTTTGGAAGAGTATAAGCTTCAACAAACTTTTTATCCAATACGGATACGTGTACTGTTTGTTCCTTAATTTTTTCCATGGCTATCTCTTCCATCGTTCTGGGATCCGCCAGATCATCTGTCATGAAGTTTGTGAGTACCGATATACTTTCTTTGAATGAATTAGAAGTGCCGCCGGAGCCAGCTGCTGATGTGATTCTTTGCTGACTGACATTGGTCTCGACCATAGTTCCAACAGCGTTGATTCCACACGATGGTCCGAATATTACGTGCTTCCACACTAATCTATGAGGCTCCAATGTGTACTTCATCTTTGCTTTTGATTTCTCATATAGCTTGAGCAGATCATCCCAATTTTCCACTTTCACAGCATATCTCCACTTTCCCGATTCGTTATCAAGGTATTTGAGCAGACATCCAATTTGCTCCAAACCGTATATCACATCCGAATGATCCATACCGGTCAGGTTGGATAAATCGTCTATTATACATGCGAATGAGTCACCTAGTTTGTTGAACAGCATAACTAAGGTTTCGATCATCTTATTTTTCCAAAACATTCTGTAGGACACCAACCCGAGATCGCTTAAAGGTTTCTCCGGAGTCCCCAGCTTATATTCCCTTCTCGACAGAAGATATGAAAAGTCCATCAGTAACTGCCCAATCCCGCGTCTCTGAAAGTGCGGTAGTGTAAGAATACAACTCAAGTTGTAACCAGTCGAATTGAGCTTCTCCTTCGAGAAATACCCCACAAATTTCCATTCTTCGTCCTCCCATACGGTCACGATGTAAAACACGAAAGGCTCCACATCGTAGTACAATGTCTTTGAATTTAAAAAGAGTTTTGCCAGTAAACATAAATTCTGACAATATATGACGTTTTCTCTACCATCCACTTCCCAAATGGCAAACCCTTGGTCCATATCCCTATAGATTTGGTTTCCTGGCGGATGAGTGTAGTCGCATTTCAACCGATGTCTATAGTAAACATATTTCGAGCTCATGTATTTCAGACACTTGTCGCAGATGTAGATGATTTCGTTCTTGTTGTATTCTTCAGGGTAGGGAGCCTTATACCAGGTTTTGATCTCATAGTTTTGGAAATAAATATATTCAACATTGGTGGTCTTCGGAGTATACGTGGAAGTAGCAGATTTCAACCGTTTCTTATCCTGCGTGTGATGATCATCGTTTGGGAACGCCAAGAGTGTGTTCCCGTTAAAAAGAGCAGCGGCCTGAGATCTACGCAGCAACGATAAGAAAAACTCTCTATCCTTGATGCGGGGAATCGTCTTTTGCGTTGTGTAATCCTGTTTACTCTCAATAGCTCCACGGTATGGAAGCTGAGACTCATTGTCTAAAGAGGTTAACAAATTCTCACTCTCATATATCTCAAAATCTAGAACCTCTAACGCAGAGGCCTCTACTGTCAGATCACGGTTGCTGCCCCTACTGAGGACCTGATCAAAATCAAGCAATTTCAAAGGGTTGTACTTGATCGTCACGACCTTTCGATCTTCAGAAAAAGATACGTGATCATTCAATTCGTTCCAATCTAAAGACTTCATCGCTTCTGCTGCAGCTTTTTGTATTTTGCGTTTCCGCCCCTCCTCTATAGCGGTAGCCACATCTTCCAACTCAGCAGATGCCTTAACGACCCGTTCTCTAGTTCGTCTCCGTCGTACTCCTTCATCCTCACCGTCCCATAACCCAGCCTGGATTTTGGAATGCACGTTATCATCAATCAAGAGTTCTTTAAGCAGCCTATCTCGCTTCGAACTGGTCATTCTAAAACCCAGTATCGATGCCTATCTCTTATTATCGATATTTCTTCTGGCAATATTATTACAAACAAAACACCAAGTGAAAAAGACGCTTCAAAACAAAAGAGTAGCAGAAAAATAACAGATTTCCGCTCTTGAAATGTCCCAGTATAACCACTATGCAGCGTTTAAAGGCACATCTCCACAAGGAATCGGTTCACTCCGGCTTAAAACGAACTCTATAGAAGCCTTCATCGAACTAACCTAATTCTGATCAAAACATGCCTGCCAAATTTGTTTGTTCTCTCTCTTTTTTTTTTTTTTTTTTTTTTTCAATGCCCAAGGAATCTTCGAACAGGCGCGTTGCAATACTGAAAAGACAGTGCAATCACGTGATCTATATCACGTGATTGCATTTTTTTCTACATGTTTGTATATCTTTAGCTTTACAGGCTTCCTATATCTCTTTGACCTTTATAGCACTTGAAAGGTATTGCACATTACAGGTTCTTCTTGGTACGAAGTCAAGAAGACGCATTAAGCTAGTTGCTGGGTCAACGTTATGGGAGCGTTATTTTAGTGGAAGGACATATTTACATAAGTGTATAAAAAGCTAGTCCGAAATAGCTGTTGATGAATTGAGGGCAGGAGAAATAATCTTTCAAAGATATATATCTTAGTTCTTGGCCTTGAATTCACCGAATTGCTTGTCGAAATCGGTGAAGGTGAATCTGAAACGGACGTCACCGCTTTCCATTCTTTCGAACGCCTGTCCGATGTTCTCCTGGCTGATAGGTAGAGTTTCCACCCACAATTTGATGTTGTTATCAGCGACCAAGTTCAACATTTCGATCAATTCGGCACGAGAGGCTAGTGCAGATTGTGTGATGTTGTAACCTAGAAGTTGCATAGGATGCAACTTCAAGGATTCGTGCTGGGCTGGAACAGAAATGGAGGTCAATTTACCGTTGACCTTCAAGATCTTTGGTAGCTTGTTGAAATCGATACCAGTCAACGAGTTACCACATAGAACGATGGAGTCCAATGTGTCAAAGTATTTGGTTTCCCACCCTTCGTCTTCTGTGGCGATGTAGTGGTCTGCACCCAATTCGGTGGCGGCTTCTTCCTTGGCGTGGGATCTTGAGATGGCATACACTTCGGCACCCATGGCCTTGGCCAAAAGAATACCCATGTGACCGATACCACCGATACCGACAATACCGACCTTTTGACCAGGACCGCAACCGTTTCTCTTCAATGGGGAGAAAACAGTGGCACCACCGCACAACAATGGAGCTGCGTTCTTAGTTTCTAAGGCTTCTGGGATAGGAAGAACAAAGTGTTCGTGGACTCTGACGTGAGAAGCGTAACCACCTTGACTAACGTAACCGTCTTCAAAGTATGGTTGGGAGTAAGTGGTAACGAACTTTGGACAGTATTGCTCGTTATCGCTAGAACAACGGCTACAATCCAAACAAGAACTAACTTGGGCACCGACACCAACACGGTCGCCAAGCTTCAACCCGGTGTCACACTCGTCACCAAGTCTGACCACTTTACCGATGATTTCATGGCCGACAACCAATGGCAACTTCATGTTACCCCAATTACCGTTGGCACAGTGGACATCACTACCGCAAACACCACAGGCTTCGATCTCGATATCGACGTCACGTGAGTTGAAATTCTTGGCTGGGTATACAACTTTCTCTGGCTTCAACCAGTTCTTGTGGTCTTCAACCACGGCAAAACCTTGAAAATTCTCTGGATAAGACATGATGCTTGTTCTTTGTATTTGTGTTGGTTAAACTTGATAACAATAAGAGAGTGGCTGCGATTCTCTGCTGTTGGTTGTTTGCTACAGTGGTCAGAAGCATCAAATTGTGTTTATCGCAATTCGAATCTAAAAATTATATCTTCCAAGGGTTTATATACAATTCATCTTTCACAATGCAAGTCGTAATTGGTCAAAAGCAAACATGCGGCTATTACCGTTGAAGGTGTACTTAGCGTCGCAGCAGCTTTCCGCCGCATCCACCGCACACCACTGACAATTCGGGGATATTTGTAATCACGTAAAAGAAAGACCTCACTTGCAACTAGTAATATGTCTGTCAAATCAGCAAATCAGCAAAGCTGCTTAGCTTATGAATCTTAGGGTACGAGAAAGAACGATTTAGAAAGATTCACCAACATCATTGTTACATCTCAAACAAACGCAAACGTCAAGTCCCAGCCGGAATCTGGTAAGCCGCAACAGCAGCTTCGGTGCAGCGTTCTTCATAACTGGGCTGTGCGTATCTGCGGTGGGCTCTCGAGCTGAAATATGTTTATTTTCTTTTCTTTTCTCTTCGAACCTTCGGTTCTTCCGAGAAAACTGTTTCTATCTTAGAAACCGTATCGCAGACGAATTGATACCTCCAGGTTCCGGAACGGATGTTGCTTGGTGCGCCACGTTTCTGACCTAACGTTCCCATGTAGTGCCAATGTTAGAGTCCACCATACAACCGCCGTCTGTGCATTGCGTCACTTTGTTCCGAAGCTGCCCCTCTCTGGTCATTTCGATGCGAAAACATTTCCTGAGTAATCCATTTCGTATTTACTGGATGTGTTGTTCAAAGCACACATCTAGGTGCTGTAGCCGAGGAATGGCAGGGTCCGTAGATTGAGACTGAAGGTGTGTGCTGCTTGGCCATGCCGGCTTTTGAGTTTCGAGCGTGGTTTTCTTTTGCTTTTTTTTTTTTTTTTTGGTTTTGTTTAGCGGTAGATTAGTAAAGATTATATAGATCGTACAAGTACATTAATTAGTGTTCGTTTCTCATGGACTTTTGGAGATGGTATTTGGGAGGAAAAAGGGGAGCTCGAGGGAGAGTTCGGCGCGTGCTGCGTGTATAAGGCTGTCCGATGGGGACAACGTCTGCAGGGCTTTCTCCCTGGAGTGTAAAAGTGAAAAAAGTTAGGGCTTTATAGTTAAAAATTCATAATCATTATTGTCATCGGCTGTACTGGACTCAGGTATACATGAGATTGAATGGGGTTGGTTGCAGGGTAAAGATTTGTCGAAGCGGAACAAATGACACCATGCAGTTCAACTCCATAGGTTGTTACTGTTGGTGGCCGAGGTGCCATGTCTCTTGCCCAGATCCAAACCGCTAAGACTTCTGGTCAAACTGTCATTCAGCATGTCACCGCCTGGTGGGATAGTGCCCGATTGGTAGCCCTGGTTGTTGGATCCTGGGACGTAGTCGTGGATGGAATGGACGCTGTAGTTCGAATGGATGGAGTCCGAGGTATGTTGAGGAACCAAAGGCTGTTGTTGTTGCTGTTGAGATTGCTGCTGAGATTGCTGCTGCTGCTGCTGATGCTGCTGCTGTTGTTGTTGTAGCGGTTGCTGGGATTGCTGCTGCTGCTGTTGTTGCAATTGAGCAGATGTCAGTTGACCAAATCTGTTGTCGTTGAGACCTGGCGTGCCTGGCTGCGATTGGTACAAGGAGGGAACGCGGTTTGTGTTCGGTTGATTTATTCCGATCTGCTGTTGTGGAGGAGAAATGCCTTGGTTTCTTAGCAAACTGGACGATGTCATGTGCTGTTGGGTTTTCGTTTGGAAACCAGATGGGATTCTGTTTTGCATGATGGATGGGGCAGGAACTTGATTTCTCAAAGCTGCAGCGTTGTCATGATGCAAAGAAGATGGCGTCTGTAAGAGTTGTGGACCAGGAGATTGAGGCTGGTTTGTAGTTGAAAGGCTACCAGCAGTGGCTGCGTTAGAAGCGTTGGATGCAGGTCCCGTAGTTTGAGTAGATGGGCTAGCTAAGTTCCCTAAGTTTGTAGAAGAGCCGTTGGATTGCGAGAGTAGTCCATGGTTCATTGAAGCATGCGCTTGTAACAGACTTGTGTAGGATTGGGATCTCGAAATAGAGCCACCAGTAGACGAAGGCTGCAAAGGCTGCATCATATCCATTTGACCTTGCTGCTGCAGATGAGATTGTAAAGTGGCGTGGTCCAAACTCTTACGTCTGATTATTATGAAACTTGGATCGTACACTTCGATAAGACCCAAAAATGAACATAAAACGTTAATGACTCTCTTGTGATTAGCTGACACACCAATAGGGTAAGCCAATTCGTAGTATCTCTTTTCTCTATCTTTGAACAAGAGCAACTGGCTGTAGATTTCGAGGGTGTCAGGATCGTTGAAATCCAATTGTTGTGGTGGTAGGTGAAGATTCGCAGCTGCTGGCAAAGGAGCGTAGAATCTTTCAGAAATCTGAGGAAACCCTTGCATAGACAACATCGACATAGATGCTGAAGTGTTCTGAGCCGAGAGTTGAGAGTGAGGATGATGGATGGACTGTTGAGGGCTTGGTGGGACTGCACCCAGGGGGACCGTTCCAGGAGTACCTGCGTCTGTGTCCATGAATGAACTGAATAACTGGGAGGAAGAATTGTTGGAAGCCAGAGGAAGACCACCTGGTGGGGCTGAAGAAGGTGTTGCCCCCAACGATTGCAACGAGATGTTGCTCATCGACCTATGCTGTTCTTCCAGCTGCCCTCTCTTTTCACGTTTTTCACGCTCAATCCGTTCTCTTTCTGCTTGTGGCAACATCTTCTTGTACTCCACCCTCAATTTTCTACCACCAATCTCTTTACCATTCAAACTTTGAACTATTGCGGTAGTTTCATCCGTTGTGGTGAAGTTAGCGAAAGCCAACCCTCTAAAGACACCGTTATCGAAATGATAGTTGAACGCGTATGGTAGCGGCAGATCCATCTTAGAGATCACTTCCAAGAGTTGCTCCTTCTTGATGGCAAATGGAATGTTCTTAATCACAATAGCTGTTGGGATAAGCTCTTCTGCAATGTTACTCGAAAGATTGCCATTGGGAGACGAGTTCAAAAACTCATCATTCTCAATCCCTGAATCTTGCGTTTGATCGTCAGACATATTCGTATATTCCAGGTGCCTCTATCCTTAATTCAATTGTGTTGTGTCTCTTGATGTCGATGATAAATTATACTAAAACACAATCACACACCTGATACTCTTAAAAATTGACTCTATTCTCGAAGTATTTGGTTCGTTAGTCAGATTCTTTTTCAACAGTGAACTGAAAAACACGTTGAAGATACGTTTGATCGTGTGGAAGTGGCTTTGCAGCTTTGTGTAATTGGAGAAATGGACAAAACTTGAACAGTAGTTAATTCTATAGCCTCAATCTTTTCCTTCAAAAAAAAAATAACAAACAAAAAAAGCAGTAAGCTTGCGCAAAACAAAAAATCTTTCCGTCTGCACACAGGAACTAGTCGAACCCGATGATATCTGAAAAGCAGTTATAGATCGTTGCGGTGCCTCGAAAACAACAGCTAAAGTTTCAGCCTTTCGACCCCCCTTTGTGTAATTCCCTTCACTCCAATAATTAAGTATCGTGTTTTCAAAGCTTAAAACTTTTCTGAAAGTTTCTTTCATTACGAGAATCGTGAAAAATCCCATAAAAAACTGAAATGCTGCAACCAGCTGTTTGGAGCTAATGAGAATGGTGGAACGTGACACATTTTTACGTCCAAGCGGCGTTGCTCGCAACGCCTCTTGCACACGAACCTGGCGCTGGCCACAGCGCCAGATTCGACATCAAACTCTTGCAATTTGTAAACCCTTTTAAGGCTTTACGAAGGGCTGGGTTGCTTATAGCTAAGCAGATATATTTCTTTACATAGTGATTACCGTTACCGATATCTTCTACGACTTTTACGAGATGAACGTTTGAATGCAATGCGTACCAATACGAACGAGGGAACACAGAGTTGCCGATCGATGATCTGTGCCATGCAGAAAGTGTTTCGTGCGTTACTCTGCTGCCGACAAACCATAAGTGTTGTTCATCGATAGCACAAAAAAGGGACCAAAAACACTTTTGTTTACCCACGCGCGCGTGGGTAAAATTCGCTGCCCCACGTACACGTGACCGGACGCCATAGCATCGTTACCCGGAACCTTACAAATCACTAACAACGAACAGGCTTCTCTTCTTCTGCATGTTTTCTGTCGCTTTCTCTCTCTCTCTCTCTTTACCGGTTTGAAAAACTCGAAATTATGGAAAAGCTAACAGCGCATCATGAAATATGAAATATGAAATATGAAAATCCAGTTCTCGATAATAACGATTTCAGTTGGAACATGATTCAATAGCGATTGTTGTTGCTGCTGGTATTAGAGATTCGGTTTTGATTACTCTTTTTGCAAGCAAACAGCATAGCAAACATACAACACAATGGAAAGCTCAGTTCCTGGTGGCCAAAGAACCCTTCAAAAGAGAAGAAATGCTCAACTTCAAAAAGACAAGAAGGCCAACCAAACACCAGCTTCTGCAAGACAAGCCGGGTTTGGTGGCTCTTCCAGCAACATTTTGAAGCTTTATACGGATGAAGCCAACGGCTTGAGAGTTGACCCATTGGTGGTGTTGTTCTTGGCTGTTGCATTTGTGTTCTCTGTCGTTGCTTTGCACGTCGTTGCTAAGGTCTCTGGTAAGATCTTCTAAGAAGAGCATGGATAACACAGTGTATTGAAAGATATCATTGAAGAAATATTGACAATTGTGTGCGCATATGTCGAGAGTTCGCTCACGCTGTGGTTTTGGAGCTACATGTTTATGGAATCTTGCATCTAGTTTTAGGGACGAATAAGTTGGGTCTTTCTGTGTGGTTTTGGTTTAGAAGCCGTGGGTTGACTTATCTTTTTCATTTCCACTGTGGTTTCCTAGTCTTTGGCAGCATCCAATGCTGCTATTGGCTTAACAGTAATCACAAGGGTACAAAGTTTACGTGATTTCGGTGCCATTTTCTTTTTTTTTTGCTTTCATAAATATGTTTGTTCCTATATACATGGACGAAGGACTTCTCCTCTTGTATAATTCGTTTTCAGATATAATAAGGTATAATAATAAATCAATTCTCCTCGTGTAAGCGTTTGAATAACTCGATGCTAAAAATTGTCCGCGGCGTTTAATATTGTATTGCGCTATAGATCTTTTAGTAAGATGTTGGCGACATCGTTTACCTTGGTATTGTGGACAAAATGTTTTTGAGATTCTGGGTTGTACTCCCATTTCAATTCAGTATGTAGCTTTTTGTAATCTGTTTCCCAGTTGTTAGATTTGAAATCGGCCCTTACTTCCATCTCAACGTTGGGCCAGCTTTTAGGGCCTACAATGATGGCAATTGGAATGCCTAAACTATGCGATTGCTGGATTCTGGCACCGATGGTAGCCTTTGCGTCAAATTGAGTGAAGGGTTCAAGCTGTAAATGTGTTCTCACCTCTTCTAATTGCTCTAGAGATTTTTCATTGGCACAGAGAGATACTTTGTACGGACTCACTGAGCTGGGCCACTTCAAACCCTTCTCGTCTCTTGTCACCTGTGCAATTGCACCGACTAGTCTACTGACACCGATTCCGTAGCAACCCATTTCCATCACGACATCGGAGTTGTCCTGCTGACGAACTGTAGCATTCATAGCTTGGCTATATTTTTTGCCCAAATAGAAAGTGTGGCCCACTTCAATACTCTTGGCACTTTCCAATTCACCTTCTTCACAACTAGCGCAGATTTCTCCTTCTTCTGCGTCAACAATGGAATAATCGTTCAATTGGGCAAAATTATTCTTTAGGTAAGACTTCAAGGGGAAATCTGGGAAGTTCGATCTTGAATTCAAACGAACATCCATGACTCTGGTTATCCCGTTGAATATCGGGTCATAGTCTTCGGTAAACTTTGAGAGGACAGCTTCGTTGGTCATTTCTTTAGTCTTTGGTTCTATATCATTGTCGAGCGCTTCTAGTGCGAGATTCCAGCTGAATTGACGATTTGCTGGGTAATACAAACACACCAATGTATCGTTATCCTGATTGAGAGCGTACTTGACGGAAACGTCCCCTAGATATTGATTACTTTCTTGTGGATAGGATCCACATTTTTCAACATTAGAAACCGCCTTGCATGAACTACATTGGTATAGCGTGTCTTCCCCAGATTCATGGATGAAATGGTATTCCTTGGATAAATCACCTCCGATGTCACCGGAGTCTGCCACGGCACTTACGAACGGAACTCCGATGTCACTAAATATTTTGTCGTAGGTTGCGTTCATGTTTTCAAAAGTAGATACAGCATCATCAGAGTTCAAATGGAAGCTATAAGCATCTTTCATCAAGAACTCACGTCCACGCAATAGCCCGCCTCTTGGTCTCAACTCATCTCTATATTTCCTTGTAATCTGATAAGCTATTGTTGGCAAGTCCTTGTGACTAGTCAAATAGTGCTTCATGAGCCACGTTATCTCCTCCTCGCACGTTGGAACTAAACAGTAGTCCTTCTTCTTGGCGTCTTTCAGTTTGAATAGCTCGGTATTTGACCATCTACCAGTAGTTTCCCAAAGAGAACGTTGCGACAGCGAAGATAGAGAAACCTCATGTGCACCACTTTCGTTCATGCGACGCCTTATGATTCCTTCAACATTTCTCAAAGTCTTCAGTCCCAGCGGCAGCCAATGAAGAATCCCTGAAGAGGCTTGCTTCACGTATCCCAACTGCTGAAGAAGCTCATGCGTAGGTATTTGCAAAATGTCATTTGTTATCTTGCTCGGAGTGAACAAAAACCTCCTGAAAAGCATAGCTGCTGGAAATAAAACCCACTGATCTTAGCTGCTTCCTCAGACGTGCAATGTACAGCAGATCCGCACTGCCCAGCCGAATCGATGCATTTCTATGGCAGTTATACTTCAATTCGTACCTTACACAATCCATCTCATGCCTAAAAAATCATTTCCAGTCGTATCTCATTTCATTTCAATTGGGACATATACTTTGTAACGTAAAACCATAAATAATCCATATAAAGGACATGAAATATCTTGCAAACATAACGGAATGGCGCAGATACATACTGCTATAACTTCTATCACCTACACTGTGAACTCAAAATCCCATGGTAAACGGCATATCTAACCGTAACTCATTTTGTAATGCTTCTGACTCACATGTAGGCAACGTGATCAATCAAAATCTGACGCTTTTAATGAAAAAATGGATTGAGATCAGTTCAACAAGTAAACTTGTAAAGAACGTATGTAACTAAGCATCGACAGAAAGGATACAAATAAAGTCTGTCCAGTGATATAACATAACACATCTGAGGGTCACAACACATATGCTGCTCTCTCTCGTGAAAACTCCCAGAGTTTTGGGTGCCTCAAATGCTCTCAAGCTGTCAGTTCGCTGCGTTAGCAGTGCGCCTGTCAGTGATAGTTTGAATAAGATGTACTCACATTTGAAAGCTGATGAACGTCTTGAGGATGGTTCTCCAGACTACGTTCGTTTGATCCTAAGATCATCCGTCTATGAGGTCATCGAAGAGACTCCTATCTCTGATGCAGTTTCGTTATCCTCGAGACTTAATACAAACGTTAAGTTGAAAAGAGAGGATTTACTACCAGTGTTCTCGTTCAAACTTCGTGGTGCGTACAATATGATTGCCAAGCTTGATGTGACCCAAAAGAATGCCGGTGTCATTGCATGCTCTGCTGGTAATCATGCGCAAGGTGTTGCGTTTTCGAGTAAACACATGAACATTCCTGCCACCATCGTGATGCCTGTTTCAACACCTTCTATTAAATATCAAAATGTCTCGAGGTTAGGTGCGCAAGTGGTGCTATACGGTGACGATTTCGACGAAGCGAAATCGGAATGTGCTAGACTTGCTGAAGAACGTGGTATGACGGATATCCCACCGTTCGATCATCCATACGTTATTGCGGGTCAAGGTACCATTGCAATGGAAGTACTAAGACAAGTCCAAAACGGCTCTCACATCGGCGCAGTGTTCTGTGCTGTTGGTGGTGGTGGTCTAGTCTCTGGTATTGGTTCTTATTTGAAGAGAATTGCGCCTCACATCAAGATTATCGGTGTGGAAACGCATGATGCAGCAACTTTAGATACCTCTTTGAAAAACGGTAAACGTACACCATTATCGACTGTCGGAACCTTTGCGGACGGTACATCTGTACGGATGATCGGTGAAGAAACTTTCCGTGTCTGTCAAAATGTGGTGGATGAAGTCATTCTAGTTAATACCGACGAAATTTGTGCCGCTGTTAAGGACGTTTTCGAGGATACAAGATCTATTGTGGAACCAAGTGGTGCTCTAGCGGTTGCTGGTTTGAAGAAATACGTAACGCAATTGCACCCAGACATCGACCACTCTAAGAAGACTTACGTACCTATTTTGTCCGGTGCAAACATGAACTTCGATCGTCTAAGATTTGTTTCCGAACGTGCTGTTCTAGGTGAAGGTAAAGAAGTCTTCATGCTCGTTACTATTCCAGATATCCCAGGTTCATTCAAGAAGCTACAAAGCGTTATCCATCCCAGAGCTGTAACTGAATTTTCCTACCGTTACAACGAACATTACCACGAAAATGACTCTGCAGTACCAACCGCTTGTATCTACACGTCTTTCAATGTCGTTGATCGTGAAAAGGAAATCAAACAGGTCGTCCAGCAGTTGCATGCATTGGGTTTCGAAGCAATCGATATCTCTGACAACGAAATGGCCAAATCTCACGGTAGATACCTAGTCGGTGGTGCATCCGAGATTCTAAACGAAAAGGTCATTGCCTTCGAATTCCCAGAAAGACCGGGCGCATTGACCAAGTTTTTATCGGGACTAAGTGAATCGTGGAATCTGACACTTTTCCATTACAGAAACCACGGTGCTGATATCGGTAAAATCTTGGCAGGGATCAGCGTTCCTCCAAAGGATAACGAAATCTTCCAAAAGTTTTTGGATGACTTGGGATACAAATACCAGGATGAATCAGAAAACATGGTTTACAAGAAGTTCTTGAAGTATTAAAAAGACTCGGTTTATCATTTCGATGACCCTAAAAGTGAAACTCACTTATGATTACTTTTTTTTTGTTATAGATCCCATTATTGTACATTATAAGAACATATCAATAACCGTAAACCTACATGCGAACTACATAAACAGTTTGATCTCGGTGTATAAAACAACTAAAACACGCTTTCATATAATAGTCACGTTTTCGTTAGAGGGCTACATATTCGCCTGTTCTCAAACATTATACTTAATAGGAAGTAGGTTAAAAAAAAAAAAGGTTTAGACAGAGTTCCAACACTCAATGCACATATCTGCACAACATCTCTTACAACGTATCGTTAGTAATCCCTATTCGAGACTCGGACCGTAGCGCATTGTCTCAATGCATCAGTCCTTTTTCCCCAACTATTTGTTTTCTGTTGATTTTAACAACGGTATATCCTAAAAGGGTAATTTGTAAACATCAGGTTTCTCTGTTTCAACATGCATAAAGAGATGAGCACTCGAATTGGGTAACCAGATTCCCACAAATGGGAAAGAAAGAGCAGGCAGACTTGTTACCAACCTCTAC
The DNA here is from genome assembly GCA_003705805.3 of Kluyveromyces dobzhanskii. Taxonomy (NCBI): domain Eukaryota; kingdom Fungi; phylum Ascomycota; class Saccharomycetes; order Saccharomycetales; family Saccharomycetaceae; genus Kluyveromyces; species Kluyveromyces dobzhanskii. Next base: position 757,971 of record PPJP03000005.1, on the reverse strand, counting down.
TTCTTTGGATTTTTTAAGGATTTTTCCTAACTTAACCAAGGTGGTATATATTTTCACTGCTTCAACACAAACAGAGCTTTTGCTGATCAAGTTGACTTCGAGTACATTGTACGTCGTTTGTAAAACTGTACCTGACTGAAGGTTTTCACTTGTTGCAAGAAAGAACACGACGAGGAGTTGAAGGTCACACTAGGCTAGCGGGGAGGAGAAAAATTCGTGGAAGGTGAAATTCTCAATTGCGTTTTACTTGTAAGGTTGAGCAGAAACTGACAAATTCCTCGGCCATAATTTCTACGATCACGGTACTAAATATAAGCACAATACAACGGTGGGTTTGTGTCTGCGACAACGCACAGTATAACCTGAAAGAGAACTCTTGAACTCTTGAACATAAATTGAATAAGAATAAGATGCTGGTGGGTGCCCATGACGATAAAAAGATGGTTCTTGGATCTTCAATGTACTTGGACGACAATGGAGCGTATCCCAAACGGCTGAGGACGTCATTATCAAAGATTATGGATAAGCAACTGGATTATAATAATATGGCCAATGTGATACCAATCGGTCCGAGGTCGAGGTCAAGGTCGAATTCAATAGGAGGCGATGCTAATCCGCCTAACATTTCGGCTATGCTTAGATCTAATTCCCCTATTCGAATATCACCTGTCCCCAACACAGGGAAAGTCCAACCACCGAAGATGTTCAACAAAGAATATCTTCTAAAGAATAATAACAGCAACCAAGTGATAAAAAACGTACCATTAGTTGGAGCACAAAGAAACATAAATGATAATAAGCCGCATGCGCTCAATTCTGTACCAAGCGGGAAGCCTGTTTTTGGTCATAGAAGGGGCCCGTCAAGCACCTCTCAGATTAGTGGGACTACCAAGTATGTCGAATTTGATCCTCCGAAATTAGATCCTTCGAAATTCGGCGAAAGGTTCCCATCGTCTGATTCATACACATCAAGCTCGCCGACTGTTACGCAGGATCTGGAAATCCCGCCTTTGGATGATGCAAACGCTTCCAACGGTTTGAACAATAGCAAGAGAAACAGCATACTATCGAATTTTATGAACGACGAACAACTCTGGCTGAACGATAAAGAAGATTTCCAGTTTCCTGAAGAGCTACAATTCGACAAGGAGAAAATAGACCTAACGATAAAGAACCTAGAGCTTAAAATTGATGAGTTAAAACTGGATAATGATAAATTACGTGTGGACAACCTAAACCTAAGGACCGTCAACAGTAGTTTGATAAGAGCAAACGAATCTTTGACCTTTCAGAGTAGTTCTCTTTTGAAGCACATCCAACAGCTACCAAAGATATCGAATACCGACTTTATTGTTCACAATCCGAGTAAGACACAGGAGAACATATCAGATAGTCTGCAATTAAAGTCAGATGAATTGGTAAAACTCGCAGTTGAAGGAAAGATAAAGGAACTAGAGAAAGAATTGGTTAAGTATAGGCAAATTCAAAAAGCTACCGATTCCAGGCTCAGTCCGCGAAAAAACAGACTCAAATACTTGACCATGGAGCAGCTTGATGCACTTGTCGAATCCAAAAATGAAAGTGAGCCAGAGGAAGAAACTCTCGATATCGCCAATGGCTCCGATACCATCACACAAATCGACTCTACACAACTAGAATTGCACGACAATGATGTATCGCTGGATCATTCTAGCCCGGCAAGGTTGCATCATGGTTTTAACTTACACATTAAATTAGCCTCTACAAAAGAAAGCGACTAATACTACGATATTAACACATGGACTTTTCAAACACTCATACTTTTTTCTTACAAGCCTAAAATGGACATTCTCGGCTCTATATTTACAACGGATCAATGGTAAAACTTAAACTTGCATTAGTTATATCCCTCTCATTGCATGAGCTTCATTTCTAACTTTAATACGTTCTCGATAGCAGTGAGCACAAAATAACATTTATATATCGTACATTACACGGTACCAATTTACAGACATAGAACTTAATAAAGTAATATCCCTTATTCAGTGAAAGTTGCAACTGATGATATCTGGTACCATTTACTTGCCACTCGCGTCGTCAACTGTATGGTATGTATTCATTCGCCTGCCCGATGACTTAAATAATACAGTTACCCGGATAAAGAGAATATGCAATCGTGAAATAACAGACCCGTCCGAAAGTCTTAAGTATATACTAAAGTGAATCATGCTAATGAATAGGAGGATATCAACAGGATCATTTCTCCATATACGGCTCGGTGTACTGCTAGTAATCTGCATTTAGTGAGCTATCAATATCGGAAAAGTTCCACTTACAGCAAACATATGTCGCAATCTTCTGGGGTGGCGAGACCGAAGCCATGGGAACAAAAAGGTGGAGCTGACAGTTCAGTTGCTGACACCAATTTAACCGAAAGTGGGACCGCATTGCAGCAAACCGACGGTCAACCCAGTCTGCCTTCTAAGCCAACTGGTCTGAATGGAGATTTAGATACTCTAAACGGCGGTAACGCTCTGCGAAATGGGATGTCAGGGTACGGCTCCATATACGGAGGAGGCATGGGTTCAGGTTATGGAATAGGCTCCATGATGGGCGGTGGTTATGGATCCATGTACGGAGGCGGATACGGTTCGATGTACGGCGGCGGATATGGTTCGATGTATGGAGGAGGCTATGGTTCAATGAATGGTATGAACGGTATGAACGGTGGTCCAACTGGTATTGCAGAATCTACACAAGCTACTTTCCAGTTAATAGAAGGACTGATAGGAGCCGTTGTAGGTTTCTCGCAGATGCTAGAAGCTACGTATATGGCAACGCATAACTCTTTCTTCACTATGATCACGGTGGCAGAACAGTTTCAATACATGAAAGAGCTTCTGGGATCATTCTTTGGAATATTTGCATTAATGAAGTTTGTCAAGAAGATTTTGTACAGAGTAACCGGAGGTAAAATGGGTGTGGCACCTTCAAAGAAACGTTTAGCACAAGGAAATGAGAACAATCAAGTATCTACTCTGTCGAAACAGCTTATCGAAGAGTTTAAAAGTAAAAACTCCGATCCGTCGAAGAAAAAAGGCAAACGGATGTCATGGAAGCCATTGATCATGTTTTTGGCAGCTGTTTTTGGGTTCCCATACATATTAAATAAGTTCATTCAAAAACTACAACAGCACCAGAAGGCACGGGTATCTGGCGGTACTTTTGGTGAACACAACTTGGATCCAAACAATCTGGAGTTTGCAAGAGCTATCTATGATTTCGTTCCTGAGAATCCAAGAATCGAATGTAATTTGAAGAAAGGTGATCTGATGGCAATAATATCGAAAAAAGACCCAATGGGGAACAATTCAGAATGGTGGAAAGTGAGAACTAAGCAAGGAAACATCGGGTACGTCCCATACAACTACCTTGAGCTGATAAAAAAACGTAAGGTAGAAGTTCCGATTGAACCCAAAAGTTCCAAGAATTCGGAGGATGATACTAGCGACGTGCAGCATTTGTTACAAAACCCTTAGTAATAAAATGTAAGAAGGACTCATATTTACAAACTTGTAGAACAAGTTAAATCCAAGAAATACGAAAAATATTCATAGCACTATGTGCAACAGCATTGGCTCATTCATTATACAAATATAGAAAAAGGTCTGGTGTTACGGTATATATGAACGCGTTCTTCTGCACGCGCCTGTGTGTTCCACAGTTTGAGTCTCAGACCGCAACGGAATGGTAACAAAGGCATTAATTTGAATTACAATGATTGAAAAGGAACAGAAGACTGCATTTGTTCTGTTTCGTCATGATGGGAAAACAGGACAACGACAATCCGGACGCCATCACTCTACGTCCCTTCGTTTATTCGTTTAGCTTCTCAGCAGCTTCGTTCAACTTTTCCTTACCCTTAGCCGCAGCCTCCTTACCCCTGGCAGCAACCTGTTTACCCTTAGCCTGAGCGTGTTCCTTGCCCTGTTCGGCATAATCGTTTACTTTATCAGCTGCTTCACTGGCCTGGTTTCCTGTCATACTGAAAATGTTCTTCACCTTCTCTTCAACCTGGTGGAGGTTTTCACCCAAGTTGTGAGAAGCTTCTTCTGTCTTCTCAATACCTTCAGCTGCGGCCTTCCCTACCTTCTTGTTCACATCTTCTAATGTTTCCTTGATACCTTTTGCGTCACTGGAAGAGTTGTGAAGCGCACGAGTACGAACAATCGTGGCATTTGTGAATAGTCTCGAGGCAGCTGGCACTCTGGAACCTCTGTAAATAGTTTTCGAAATCATCATAGTGGGTTGTTGCGTTACACTGTGTGGGTTTGGTTACATACACTTAAGTTGAACCTCCAACAAAGACATAAATCTGGGTAGTCAAATACTTACTTCATATCAAGATACCCTTTATATATACGATTCGACATGAAAATCATTAACCCGTCGACGCATACCAATAGCATTTGGATCAGGAGGCCTCTTCCCTACAAATGCAATTACTAAGACTCAATACGATTGCTTCTGCACAGAAGACAATATAGGCACTTCGATGCTATGACGAAAAGACTTCGCTGAAATTTGCTCCGCATCATACCATAGCACTAAGGCAAAGCACCGTTTTAACCAATATTCCTCGCCCGGTTACAACTGGGGGTCGCAACACTACAGCGCCGCAGAAACACCGCACCAATCCCCCACTGAGATCGACCGATACGAAGCTACTTAGAGCAGATTGTGTTTCGTATCTGATTCTTTAAGTCTTTGATTCTCTGATTCTGATACTAGTTGTAGATATTACATAACCCATCGTCAGTTGAAGTTTGAAGGAAATATGCAAACAGAACAACATATCTTCCTAGCACCATTGGGGTATCCCCTGGTTACCACTAAAACACCCAACGATCGCTACACAAAACAAACTCCACTACAGACCGCACAACGGCAGCTCTGCCTGCAATACAACCGTTTTTTCTTCGCCTTTAGCAAAGGCTTTCTGACGGAAAAGAAAACTTGCGCATTATGTAACTTTGGAACTTTATTGCTATTAAGTTGAATTTTGCACAGAGCAGTTAGACAAAGGCACAGAAAGGTACCTTCTTACAGCAATTGCGAGAAAGTTCGAATTGCTGGAACCGGACGATAACAATTTTACTAGTAACCTCTCAAGCACAACACCGTTTGTTTGTTGTTTGTAGTTTGTATCGCGCCATGTCCGTCTAATTGTTTTAACGGAGTGTCAGAGATGCGTTTTCTTTGCTTGAGTTAGTGCACGAAGTGGGGAATAAAGCTCGCGATTGCCGGTTTGTCGGTCGTAATGCTCGGAAGTGGGGAATTATTAGTGGCGGCCTGTGGGCGTAGGGATCTACTGTTTGTATTTTGGTCACATGACTTGTTTGTTTTTTTCTCTCGAGAGGCACAATACTGTACTGCACTGAAGTTCCGTCAGCTTTGCTTGATAGGAAAATGAAGATGAGGTGTGCTTTACTATGTAAAGCACTGGGAAACGTCCCATGTACTACTATTTAGTTGTAGAATACGGCTGCTTTTGTTAGCGAGTGTGAAGTTTTTTTTAGGTTCGGTGGAACCTAGTGTAGTTTTACAGGAATATTGATATGTGTGTGGGTCTGATGAGTGTGTATAGTATACGTTTAGTTTTGATTGTTTTTAGATTGATTTCGTGTTCAAGGTTTTTTTGGGGTCAATTCATTAGCATTCATTAGAGAAGGAAATCCGTCTTCATAGACGGGAAGTACCGAAGTCCGGGTGCACAGATCAATGTTGGTTGTCGTTTGGATCGATCTTGAAAATCTTATCAGGGTTCAAGATCCTCTTTGGATCCAAAGCAAGCTTCAATTTTCTCATGACGGCGATCGCATCTTCGCCCAATTCTTCCACCAAGTAGTCTCTCTTCCCAATCCCGACACCATGTTCACCGGTACAGGTACCTTCCGCGTCGATGGCTCTCTTGACCATGTTTTCGACGATGGTCTCGGCCTGTTTTCTTTGTTCAGAGTTGTAAATGATGAAAGCGTGGAAGTTACCGTCACCTGCGTGACCGACCAAAGATGTCAGTAAACCGGACGAGTTCATCTCCTGCTTGGTGGCATTGATGACCTCGGCAAACCTTGAGATTGGCACAGCAACGTCGGTGGTCCAAACGTTCACCTTGGGGTCAAGTTTCTTACCAGCGTCGATGGTAGACCAAAGGGCCACTTTTCTAGCCTCCCATAGTTCGAGCTTGGAGTCAGCATCAGTTGCAAACTCGAATTTGTAGTTGTTATGCTGAGAGGCGATTTTTTCCACTTCGTCAACGACGTCTTGGATACTCTTTTCAGTTCTACCACCAATCTTAAAGAACAAAGTAGGAGATTCGACCCAGTCGATCTTGGAAGTAGCGCCACTTTGGTTAATGATCTTCATCATGTTGTCGTCCAGCAGTTCCATGGCATTCAATTGGATACCGGCCTGGATCAAATGGGAAGAACAAGATGCTGCATCAGATACTGTGGGGAAGGGAACCACGGCAACGGTCTCGAACAAAGACCTAACGTGACATTTGATTGTGGCCTCGGTCACAATTCCCAAAGTACCCTCGCTACCAACGATCAACCCGTTCAAATTGTAACCGGCAGCAGACTTTCTTGGTCTTTTCTTGGTCTTGATGATAGTACCGTCAGCCATGCACATAGTGATGTTGACGACGTTTTCCTTCATGGTACCGTAACGGTACGCGTTGGTACCAGAGCACGAGTTGGCAATACATCCAGCGATCTGGGCTCCGGGGCCCGGATCACAACCAAACAACAAGCCTTGGTCGATCAAATAATCGTTCAAATCTTCCCATGGTACACCACCTTGTACGACGACGTCTAAATCCTCTTTGTTCAAATGGATAATCTTGTTCAAATACTTGGAGATGTCCAATACAACGCAAGAACCAGGTCTAGTGGGCAAGAAATGGCCTTCTAAGGATGTACCCCCGGAGAACGGGATCACGGGAATAGAGTACTTGTGACAAATTTTCAACAACTGTGAAACGTCTTCCGTGTTACGTGGGAAAAGAACGATTTCCGGTCTCTGGTCAGGTTCTGCATGGTGGGAGTTGAAGTAAGTATCCGAATGGGAATCCAAATCGGCCTTAGCAGTGGTGAAGTTTTCTGGATCGTTGTTCAAAACGGTTTTCAGCTCTTCCACTGCGGTAGAGAAAGTCTCTGAGTCGCAGTACACAGGCGACTCAAGGTCTTCTAACTTTAAGATCGACAAATCGCTTGCTGCTGCTGCTGCACTGCTACCACTGACTTTCTTGTCCTTCTCGAACTGGTTTCCCAACGTGTAAGCGACTATCCCACCACCAATCATCGAACCTGCTAGCACCCCAAGCACCAGCGACGAGGATCCAGATCCAGATCCAGATCCAGATCCAGATCCAGAGGCATACCCTCTTTTCCAAACCGCACCGTTTCTTCGTGCTTGCAAAGAACTACGCAAAGCCGTACCGGATCTACCAACAAACTTGAACATCCTAGCGACTAGCACACTTATTTGCCTTCTGTGCTCTCTTTTACCAACGTACGTAAATCCTATACCACCCTATCCTATCGAAAGTGACCAGTGAGACTCTTCACAAAGGCTTGCCTTATATATATATATCGATTAGATGCGTAAAACTCTCTCTAACACTTATTGAGTGACAAAAACAGGGCAAACCCAATTTTGAAAACAATTCACCCGAGTAGTTTTAGTTTTACGTGCTTCTCCACCTTCAGCAGAAGCAGCCTTTGCTTCTTGCAAACCAACTCATTCGTTCATTGCCCATAGTAACTTCCCAATGCTTTGCCGGAATTCTCAATGCACGTCGGATATTTCGCGGGTAAGAAACAGAGCGTGGGACAAAGGTCGCCGAGAGTGGGCGTGGCGTGGGGGTTCCTTTTTTTTTTTTCACACAGGCTGGGCCAGTGGATAATATGGCAAAGCAAGACTGGGAAGTCTGGCAAGACTGGGAAGTCTGGCAAGACTGGGAAGTCTGGCAAGACTGGGAAGTCTTGCAGGCCAGCGAGCAAGCCTGGCAAGCTTATAATCGGCATTGCTCATACATGTCATACACGGATCGAAATCCAGGTTTTCGTTTGTCTATATGTGGTTACGTTGGATCTTGTTAAAAAAAAAAAAATCTACATGAAGTCATCTTCTCCGAAATCGTCAAAGTTGTCGTTACCACCTAGGTCGAAGTCGTTGTCCTTCTTGAAGGCACCGCCGAGATTTCCCCTGGTGGCCTTGGCCTTCTTCTTACCGGCACCGCCTGTGGCGGTGCCTCCCTTGACACGGGCCAAACGCGCTTGTCTTTCCTCTCTTTCCTTTTCCTTCATCAACAGGTTCAACGTCGCAATGGTCTGTCTGATGTTTTCGACGGCCATTGGCTTGGAGATGTCTCTGATCAAGTCGATGGCTAGCCCACCGGAGTAATTCAACAGCGACGCCGAGCTGGTGGAAGTGATGGCAGTGGACAACGCTTTCCTCAACTCTTGGTAGTCTTTCTTCGTTTCAAGGTTGGAGAAAAGTGGATGCGATTCGATCGGTGTGTCCTTGGTCAGCGTTGCCGCTGGCGCAAGGGCAGCTAGCTGCTCTTGCTCGCGCAGCGCACGGGCCCTTGGGTGCTCTTCCGCGACGCCGAGACCGCCGAATAGGTCTGCTGCGTTGTTCAAGTCGGATTCCACTTCAGCCTGTCTCAACAGCTCTTTACGGGTTTTCTCATCCAATGTATCGATATCCAACAAGGCTTGCTTGGCAGGCACGGCTGCCTTGGCAGCTGTGCCCTTCTTACCCTTGTCTGCAGCCTTACCAGCTGCCTTCGAAGCTGGCTTCGCAGCTGGCTTGGCAGCTGGCTTTTCGTCGTCGTCCCATGACTCTAACACTGGTTCATTGTCCTTTTCAGCAAACTCATCGTCCCATGAATCCAAAACAGGCTTCTCCTTCGAGCCTGAAGGTACCTCAAAGTCCTCGTCGTCCCAAGACATATCTTGTTGCAGTTAGCTTCGCTTTGCTGTGCCGTGCTTTGCTGTGCCGTGCTTTGCTTCACCGTTGTACAATCCCAGAGATGGATTGGGTGTGAAACGTGAAAAATTCGAAAACCTTACCAGAAAATTAACCAAAAAAAAAAAAAAGAACACCCATACTGATGTCAAAGGCTTTCCCTTTTGTTTCTGTAGCTTCAAAATCTTGTTGATGATGCGCTTTACGCTGTGAGGTTGAAAATGTCTGTGGTGTAGATTCTCATTCGAAAACACAAAGAGAAGAAAGAGAAAAGATGAAAGAAAGATAAAAAAATGATTGTCGGGCACGTGACGTGTCACGTGCCCTCGTCTTTCCTTTTTTTTCTCGTTTTTTTTATCAGGGAAGGCGAAGAATCGCCTGACCCCGTGCACCACATGCAGTAAGGCGTGACGGTGAGCCGCAAGCGCCACGTATCGCTGTGTACGGCTGGTGCCTTCCCCCCCATCTGGCTCCGCCTCTTGTCCTTCGCCCTTATCTGTTCCCAACTTATATCGCTGGAAACCCGGAATTTGAATTGGAATTCGAGTTTGAGTTTGAATTGGAATTTGAATTTGAATTTGAATTTGAATTCGAATTTTTCTCAGGCCAGCATGACTTTGAATGATCAATGATCTCTGACAGCGCAAAATAGACTGTGTATTTTGTGTATTTATTTTGTGTGCCATTTCTCACATATCGCCAATACAGCATAATTCCATATTCCAGTATGTGATTTATTTCGATACTGAAATATGTGTTGAAATATAAATATGTAGAGAAGAAAAGTAGATAAAAGGATAAAAGAGGGTTTTTAGCAGTTGCTGGACCCTGAATGTGTAGCGTACTGGTGTGCTAATTTGCATGAGAAGAGGATTCCTCGTGAGGTACCATAAACCAATTGCAGATTTTAGGATTTACATTTTTGCATCTAACTCTACCAGATTCTGCTGATAATCAGATCAATAATTACACACACATACATACAACTTGCAATGGGTGAATACAAGATTAGCACCGGCAGAGGCGGTGCAGGGAACGTAATAACGTCGAGCGAGAAGCCCTCGCCCAAGGTGGTTACACAGGGGTCGCAGACCCCAAATATCATCTCGCCCATTTACTCGACGGGCCGTGGTGGTGCAGGGAACATGAGGCGCAACGTGGATCCGATAATGACTCGCACGGCGCAGGACGTGGACGATGACGATGTCATCGACGTGGTCTCGTCGAACCACACGGGGAACATCCAAAAGGTCAAGTCCAGGCGTCCCTCGGAGCCCCCAAAGAACATCTCTATCGGGAGAGGCGGTGCGGGTAACATTTTGAGCCCCAAGTCGTCGAGGAAGAAGGACAAGAAGCCTGCTAGCGGTTCAGCAGAGGCGGGTTCTGGGTCCAGTGCTGATAAGCCGGCAAAAGGGGGGTTCTTTTCCAAGTTGAAAGGGCTCTTCAAATGAGAAAGTATGTATAACCTGGCATGGGTTGTTTCGGCAGCGAACCACACCACATGCGGCTCTGTTTTTAATGTATAGTATAAATGATAATAACGATTTCCATCCAAAATTTGAACTGAACTGTACTGTATATTCAACAACACATAGAATTAATGTTAACAAACGGTAATTGGTATTAATAACGATAACTATAGTAATAATCTTAACAATAAATAAATAAATAAATAATAGTGGGGTGTGTGTTTTTTTGCTTACACTGCGGACACAAGTTCTTCCAAGAGCTTGTAGTCACGCTTCACGATACCACCGTTGCCTGGTAAGTTGGTAGACCCCATCAAGAACGTGTCGATGGCAGTGGCACACTTTCTACCCTCTTGAATAGCCCATACGATCAAAGATTGACCTCTTCTACAATCACCAGCTGCAAATACCTTGTCTCCGTCAACGGAGTACGAGGAGTCTGATAGTGTAGTGATGGTACCTCTCTTAGACTTCACAAACGATGGGTCATCGATCACTTCAGGACCAACGAAACCCATTGATAATAGAACAATGTCTGCTTCAAACACTTGCTCGGATCCTGGAACGTCAACCATTTGCCAAACTCCAGATTGAGACTTCTTCCATTCAACGCGTACCGTTTTAATGGCTTTCACTTCACCTTCTTCGTTACCGATGAATTCCTTGGAAAGGATACAGTACTCACGAGGATCTCTTCCGTAATGCTCCTTAACTTCAGAATGACCGTAATCGATTCTCATGGTACGTGGCCATTGAGGCCATGGATTGTCCTTGGAACGTTCGTTTGGTGGTTGTGGAAGCAATTCGAAGTTGAGCACAGAAGCAGCACCATGTCTAACAGATGTACCCAAACAATCGTTACCAGTATCACCACCACCGATGACAATGACTTTCTTGCCCTTGATTTGCTCTTTTATGGTATCCAAGTCGTTGTCAAGTAAAGCTTGAGTGTTGTCCTTCAACAACGTCATGGCAAAGTCGATGTTCTTCAATTCACGGCCAGTGATTCTCAAATCTCTTGGGATTGTGGAGCCAACACTGTATACAAGAGCGTCAAATTTGTTCTTCAACTCTTGGACAGTGACGTCTTTACCGACTTCTGTGTTAGTGATGAACTGGATGCCTTCTGCAGCCAATAGATCCAAACGTCTTTGGACAATTGACTTGTCCAACTTCATATTTGGAATACCATACATTAACAAACCACCGCAACGATCAGCTCTTTCGTAAACGACAACTGAATGACCAGCACGGTTCAATTGGTCAGCACAAGCAAGACCAGCTGGACCCGAACCAATAACAGCAACGATCTTACCCGTTCTAACTTCAGGTGGGCAAGGTTTGATCCATCCCTCTTTGAAAGCGTTATCGATGATCAATCTCTCAACGGACTTGATACCAACTGGATCGTCAATAATTCCCAAGGTACAAGAGCCTTGGCATGGAGCAGGACAGACTCTACCGGTAAATTCAGGGAAATTGTTGGTTTCCAGTAACTTATCCAAAGCTAATTTCCATTGGTTCTTGAAGACAAGTTCATTGAATTTTGGAATGATGTTCGAGATTGGGCAACCGGTATCTGAGGTACAGAATGGAACACCACAGTCCATACATCTTGCGGTTTGAATTCTGGCATCCTTCTTGGTAATTGCACCAGAAAGTTCTTTCCAGTCTTTGGTTCTGGATGAGGCAGATCTGTATTTTTCGTGCTTTAATTTGTACTTCATGAAACCACGAATCTTTTCTAGCTTCTCTTCAGCCTTCACCAGGTTCTTCGAGTCTTGAATAGCATCCTCAAGGTCTAGGACCTTAGGTTCATTCAAGGTAGATTTGTGCGAGACAGAAGGTCTGATTAAATCAATTTCTCCGTTAGTTGCATCCAATGCTAGGTCCGTGGAGCTGTTGAACTTCTTCAAGAACTCAGCTGTAGAGCGCTTCTTCTCCTTGACCTTTTCTTTGGCTTCATTTTGAAGAACTTTCCTGTAATCGGTAGGAATGACCTTGACGAAATTTTTCAAGTAGTGGTTGAAGTTACCTAGGATCTTCTTAGCCAATTCTGATTTGGTATAGTTGTAATGCTCTTGAATCAGGTTCTTGACAAATGCAATTTCAACAGGATCATCCAAGTTTTGTAGTTCAATGGTATCATGGTTGATCTTGCCAACGAAATCATCGTAGTCGGATGTTAGACAGTACGCGATACCACCGGTAGCGCCCGAGAATGCATTAAGTGATTCCATCTGGGAAAGAACAACAGCTCTACCACCAGTCATGTATTCAAAGGCATTGTTACCCTTAATTCTTTCAACAACAACAGTGGCACCAGAGTTACGAACAGCAAAACGTTCACCAGCACAACCAGAGATAAAGGCTTGACCGGAAGTCGCACCGTAGAAACAGGTATTACCGACAATAACGTTTTCATCGGATTTGAACTTAGAGTCCTTTGGTGGTCTGAGTACTAATCTACCACCGGATAGGCCTTTTCCGACGTAATCGTTGGCGTCACCATCTAGAATGAAAGTTAACCCGGAAGTTAAGAAGGCACCGAACGATTGACCAGCGGAACCTGCGATATTAACAACAACAGTGTCTTGAGGCAAACCGAATTCACCGAATCTCTTGGAGACTCTGTAAGACAGAGTGGAACCCAAAGCACGATCGGTGTTGATAATGTTGGCATCAATGGTAACAGGCAGACCCTTGTCCAAAGTGATTTCAGCTTCGTCAATTAACTTGTTGTCAAGTCTAGTATGTAACTTATGGTCTTGTCTTTTGGTGAACTTGGTAGCAACACCTGGTCTGATTAAGTGAGCAGGAGTCAAGATTGGAGACAAATCGATGTTCAAGGCCTTTGTCTTAACATTCTCTCTTTTTCTTAATTTTTCGGAGTGACCCACCATTTCATCAACGGTTCTGAAGCCTAACTTAGCCATGATCTTTCTCAAATCTTGGATCAAGTAATAGAAGAAGTTGATGACATGCTCAGGTTGACCCTTGAACTTGTCTCTCAAGACGGGATCTTGAGTTGCAATACCAACAGCACAGGCGTTCAAGTGACATTTTCTCAACATGATACAACCCATAGCAATTAGAGGAACGGTAGCCAAAGTGAAAGATTCGGCACCTAACAACACTGCAACAGCAATATCGAAACCGGTTCTCAATTGACCGTCAGTTTGGACGACAACATTACCTCTCAAGTCATTCAACACAAGCGTTTGATGAGTTTCGGCTAGACCTAACTCCCATGGAAGGCCCGCATATTTGATACCAGTCCATCTGGAAGCACCAGTACCACCATCATGACCAGAAACTAAAATATGGTCAGCCTTGGCCTTTGCAACACCAGATGCCACAATACCAACTCCGACTTCAGAAACCAACTTGACGGAGATGCCTGCTCTTGGGTTAGAGCACTTCAAATCGTAGATCAATTGTTTCAAATCTTCAATGGAATAAATATCGTGATGTGGGGGTGGGGAGATCAAACCAACATATGGTGTAGAATGTCTTGTCTTAGCGATTTCTTTCGAAACCTTATGAGCTGGCAACTCACCACCTTCACCAGGCTTAGCACCTTGAGCAATCTTAATTTGAATCTCATCAGCGTCTGATAAATAATATGATGTCACACCAAATCTGGCAGAAGCGACTTGCTTGATAGCAGATCTCATGGTGTCACCGTTTGAGTTCACAATGGATCTTTCTGGGTCTTCACCACCTTCACCACAGTTAGATTTTGCACCTAGACGGTTCATGGCAACGGCTAACGTAGAGTGAGCTTCCATGGAGATGGAACCGTACGACATGGCACCAGTTGCAAATCTTCTGGCAATTTCAGTCCATGGTTCCACTTGTTCCAATGGAATAGCATCTGAAGACTCGTAATCCAATTCCAAAAGACCTCTCAAGGTACAATCTCTGATTGCTTCCATCTCCTTCTTAACGTACATTTCCCATGCGCCCTCGTTTTTGTTTCTAACAGAGTCCTGTAGAGCAGCGATGGCTGTTGGGTCGTTGATATGCTTGAAACCACCATCTCTCCAATGATATTCACCGGATTCTGGCAAGTTGAGAGATTTTTGAATTGTGGATCTAGATGGGAAACCACGTTCATGCAAGGAGAAGGAGTCTTGGGCCAAGTATTCGAAGGTGACACCTCTAATTCTGGAGGCGGTACCAGCGAAACATAGATCAACCACAGTGTTATCGATACCCAGAGCCTCAAAGATTTGGGCACCTTTGTAAGATGCAAGAGTAGAAATACCCATCTTCGACATGACTTTCAGGATACCACCGTCAATGGCATCTTTGTAGTTTACAAGCAAGGTCTGATCATCGATGAAGTTGTCATCGTTGTCAACGTTACGAACAAGACCTTCATGGTTCATTCTGACCAAAGTTTCCATAGCCAAGTAAGGGAAGATACCATCACAACCATAACCAAGCAAGACACAGAAATGGTGTACTTCACGAGCTTCACCAGTCTCCAAGATCAAAGCAACTTGAGAACGTTGCTTGTTACCAACAAGATGATGATGAATTGCACCAATGGCAATCAACGAAGAGATTGGAACACGGTTCTCAGACAACAGTCTGTCACTAATAAACAAAATCTTCTTTCCCTGATCGATGGCATCGCTTGCCTCCTGTGTAATTCTATCAATGGTAGCAGTGTATCCTAATAGACCTTCTTCCTTTGGGAAAGTGATGTCAATGTTTGATGTAGACCAAGAAGGGTGAACTTTTTCAATGTTTTTCAAAGCTTCATATTCGTCCCATTGTAGAATTGGAGATTTCAACAATAAACGATCACATTGAGAAGAATGCATTTCCAAAAGATTTCCCTGAGGACCGACGAAACATTCCAAAGACATGACGTTAGCTTCACGAATAGGGTCAATTGGAGGGTTGGTCACTTGAGCGAAGAGCTCCCTGAAATAATCGAAGAGGAGTACGGGATCTTCGTTTAGACATGCCAATGGAGCGTCATTACCCATGGAACCCAATGCTTCCTTACCACCAAGGGCCATTGGTACTAGAATCATTGAAACCTGCTCATATGTGTATCCTAGTGCCAATAGCCTTGGATCGGTTTGAGCCTTTAATGCATAATTGGAGATGAAAGCCGGTGGTAAGAATTTTGCTGTTTTTTCTAACACGTCCTTCACTTTTATGACTTTTGATAACCAGGACTTGAAATCCTGTCTCTTGGCGAATGCGTGCTTCAATTTTTTAGTGTCCACCATCTGTCCAGACTCCGTGTCGACAAGCAACATGTCACCAGGTTTCAACTTACCCTTTTGTATGACCAAGGAGTTTTCCACTGGAATAACACCCACTTCGGAACCACAAATGACACGGTCATCAGATGTGATATAGTAACGACATGGTCTCAACCCGTTTCTGTCCAAGGTGGCACCGGTGTAGCGACCATCAGTAAAGGTCAACAAAGCAGGACCATCCCATGGTTCCATGAGGCACGAAGCCCAATCGAACCAAGCCTTCAGGTCCGAATCCATGTCCTTGTGATAAGCTTCTGGCACCATCAACATGATAGCTTCAGGAAGCGAGAGCACCCCGTTCATCATCAAAAGTTCCAGAACGTTGTCCAAGGCCGCAGAATCTGAACCACCTTCTTCCACAATCGGGTATAATTTATTCAACTGTTCACCGAACACTTCGGAAGCCATAACACCTTCTCTAGCTCTCATCCAGTTCTTGTTACCTCTCAAAGTGTTAATTTCACCGTTATGAGCCAGCCAACGTAGAGGCTGGGCACGATCCCAAGATGGGAAAGTGTTTGTGGAGAAACGAGAATGCACCAAAGCCATATGGGACTTGAAATGAGCGTTGGTCAAATCGTGGTAATAGTTGTACACTTGCGACGGGGTGAGCTGTCCCTTATAAACAATGGTCTTATTATCCAACGAGCACACGTAGAACCAGTTCTGAAGTCCAATGGAGGTGGAAGCTTGCTTCCGTAGAATGTACAAGCTGGTCTTAAACTTAGTTTCGTATTCGGATTGGAATTCTTCCTTCGAGATCGAAGATCTCGACTCGTAAAAGAGCTCTTTCAAAACCACCAAAGGCTGAAGAGTCTCTGGTTCTCTGGACAGAGCGACGGCTCCTAAAATAGAAGAATCGTGTGGCACCACTCTCCATTCCAAAACTTTCAACCCTAAGGAGTCAGCCAACTGCTCAAAAGTGCGCTTGGAGTTTACCAGCGCTTCTGGAGAATCCTTCTTGAAGAAAACGTTTCCTACAGCGTATTGGCCCTCATCTGGGATATCAACATTGACGTCCAGCTTGAACTCTCTTTTCATAAACTCGTGAGGAATACCGGTCAAGATACCAGCACCATCACCGTTCCCGTCAGAGGAAACAGCACCTCTATGCGTCATGTTGCAGAGCAGAAACCGCGCATCAGAAACAATCTTATGCGATGGCACACCCTTGATGTTGGCTACGAAACCAACACCACAGGCGTCCTTTTCATACTCAGGGTCGTATAGACCCTGCTTGTCTGGGATGACGTTCGCCCAGGACTTATAAACATGTGTTTTGGTCGACAACGGTCTTTCGTCTAAAGAACAGCCGCCGTCGTAAGATTCTTGTAAAGGATCATATTCCCCTGAAGAAATCATTATTATAGCGTCTAAAAAAAAAGTCTAAAGCCGCTTCCTTTTTTTTGTATTTCGGTCGATTTCGGAGGCCTTTTGATTTCGCACAAAAAAGATGTTCCTATCTTTCGCTAATAAATATATCGTGCGTTTTTTTGTTTTCTCACAGCGCACACGCAAAAAAAAAAGCTGAAATGGCTTTTCAGAGATTAACACTATGGACTAGACTCAGACTTCTTACCTGAGACTGCGTGACAAAGACTGCAGGATTGTGATTCGACCAAGAGAACTACAAACTCTTGCACACAGGGCACCAAGAGAAATGTCTTGTAAAAAAAAATGTCCTGCTTGAACCCACCAAAAGGCACGATGACCGGCTTGCTCGAACTGTTCTCTCTTATATAGAAAACACAAGTATCTCAGCATATACGATAAATGCAATTCTTTCCTACACTATTCCGTACCGATAAAATCAACAGATTGCCCATACTGAAAATAGGACGAGAATTGTAAATTGGTATAGAACTATTGAAAACCAAAAAAAAACATCACATTATGGTGAGAAACCAGGAGAATTTTCGAAAATTTGGGATTTAGGGCGAAAATGAGCGCTGGAAAACTGCGAGCTGATCACGCGCCCAAGCGAAAACGCAGTTCTTTCTGGGGAAACAAGGATTCGCTAGCAAGGGTACCGTAGCGAGCGAATCCCATGAGAATGCGTTGCGATAACAAAGTGGAGACCGTCGGCCAATGATGTGTACAGTGCAGCGCAATGGGCTGCACTGTTGTGGCCATGTTCTACTGCGTACAGTATGGCCGTCTATCAGAATTACGTTCATAGCGTTTCGAAAAGCACTCTCAGCCAGCTCCGTGCGGTATAGCGTAAAGAAAGCGATTAATTGCATCAAAAAAAAAAGAGTCGTCGTAAGTGGCGCTGGTAGCATTTCTGCGTTGCAGCGCTGCGCGCTGCAACGCTGTGCGAATACCTTTTCCCGTATGGTCAACGCCGAGATAAGGAACGCGATGATGTTTACCCGGCCATGGAGATAACGAAAACGCTGCGAAAACGCTGCGTTTTCACAGGGGTGGGCTGTCATTTTTCGTCCTGTGATTGGTAATCGGGCCAATCATATCGAGGTTGCTGACAAGAGGGAGAATGGAGGAAGAGGGGTAGCGCCGACAACCGGGTCGGTGGAATTGTTTGCCTGATGGGCTGACGGAAGGGGAGAAAGAAAATTAACAGCACGTGATTTAGTCACGTGCTGTCTAATACTCCAATGAGTATTACCCGGCTATTTTGTCCTTCCGAATGTCGTTCCGGAGAGAAATGGAACCCTGTGATGCGGTCGGTAGTTTACACGTGCATACTACATAGATCTGCGCTGTCGACGAGCGACGGTTTCGTCGCCGTTATAGAAAAAAACCTTTGACGTAGCCATCCTTAAACACCTTTATGCGCTTCACATGCATTCTGCAACGTTCGATGACCGATATTCAACCTCCCGCTCTCGGTTCGAGGCCACAGTAGCTTGTCGATGTCGATTCACATAGTTGCATATAGCCAGTACTAGAAAAAAAGGTATACCACCATACTCGCCGCACTTTACAGATGGAGAATTGAGAAGAAAAAAAAAGAAAAAATGTAATGGACATGAATTTGTAAAATTGAGTAGTTAGTATAACAGGCAACGCAGCCTGTCTCTTTGAATTATGGCAGCGGTATACGGCATCATTGTGCTCTGTTGTTGTCTTAGAGTGTGCAGAAACTGTTTGCCGGTAATAGTGCATTGATTTAGCGAGAATTTACATGGCCTAGCTGGTGTACCTGAAAGCTACAGTAAAAATCTGTGTAGGTGGAGATACCTCATAACAGTGACATTGAGTGTTAGTCGAAAGGTTTGATCACTGGCGAAGACAGAATCAACCAGGCATAGGACGAGTTGGAAAATGGGGATCGACGAGTCCGACATGGAGCGTAAGCGCAGGCGCCATTCCAAGAAGGGGTGCCTTACTTGTAAAGTACGGAAGAAAAGATGTTCTGAAGACAGGCCCATTTGTAAAGACTGTGCAAGGCTCAATTTGGAGTGTGTTTTCCCAGACAACTTGAGCAAAGACCAGATCAGATCGTACAAGGTTTGGCTGCAAACGGAACTGAAGAAAAAAAAGCTGAAGGCAAGTGCTGTGTTGGCCGCAGTGAGCAGCGATGGAATAGGTAGTGGGAGAATCACGGAATCTGATGCGGAAAATGGATCAGCACCGGTTAATGGCGATGAGGATCCCGTTGACATACATCTCAGGAGTTTCATGTCGCCCGGCTCAGCAGGATCGAATTTGCATTTGTCGCCGAAGCTCCACGCCCTGAGTCCTTCCATGCTGGACATGGTACTCACTGAAATTGGATCCGATGGATCATTCCCTCAGCAAATGGGCTCGCTACTCTCGCCAGGGTTTGCTGCGCTGGATAAAATGCAGGCGCCTCGAGACGATGATGATAATGACGACGTAGAGGACGCCAAACAATGTTCGACCGCGGTGGTTCTTAGTAATGAGTTTTCGCAGCAGACGCAGCTGCAGCAGAATGACTCCAGTCCTGGTAACTCCGGCAAATCGCACCGAATTCACTCGCCTGACCCGTACATGTCGCAACCTTTATCTGAACCGCTGATGGTGGAGTTGGATGCAACTGGAATGCATCTCTACGATTATTACCGTGACCATTTAGCACAGGTGATCTGCATAGCTCCGGCCAAACAAAACTTTTATCTCCAGTGTTTCCTTCCAATGGCTCATAAACATAGAGGGATTCTCTACGGGATCCTTGCCTGGTCGGCGCATCATCTTTCTATTTCGAAGTCTGTTCCTGCTTTGGACGAAGTAGGCTCATCTTCGCGGCTCATTATGGATCGGGACTCGAGGTTTTCGAGGTTGGCTAACAATTACACATTAGAATCCTTGCAGTGCTTGTATGAGCCGCAGGTTTCGCAAGACCATTCCTCCTTTTTATACTCGCTCGCGCAGATTTTGGTCTTATGTGGTGCTGAGATTTGTCAGGGTGACGTTAACAGATGGCAAATCTTGTTGAAAACTGGGGCAAAGCTAATCAAAGAGCATATTGGTGGCTCGAACCTAATTTCTTTATTGACGGATGCTAATAGCTCGAAGTTTGATGCCATTGATATAATGACTAGGAACTGGCTGCTTGCAAATTTCATATACCACGATATTATGGGATCCCAAACGACAAAATTCCCTATGAACCAATACGAAACGTTATTATTGTCTTCCAGCCCCAACTTTACCGATTGGAACCTGCAAGTAGATTCCTTACATGGGTTAAACAGGCCTATATTCAAAGTATTGGGTGAAACAACAAATCTCATCAGACAAATGAAGGCTGAAAAGGTTAACGTCTCGTCTAAGAATTTCAAGATCTTCGTTTTCGACGCGTTGAAGCTCAACCAACAGTTGTTGAACCTGACGCCAAATGAAAACGGGCTAGAGATATTATCCCGTTGTACTGACGATAATGACAACGAAATAAATTATAGGGAGCTATCTGAACATTTGTTTGAGATTTTTCGACTATCGGCGCTAATCCACTTGAAGACGAACGTTCTCAAGGTTGATAACAACACTTTTGAAGTGACCTTCTACACCAAGACCTTGCTTTCGAAGCTTGATCTTGTTTTGGGAACGAAACTAGAGTCATCGCTGTGCTTCCCGATGTTCATCTGTGGTATCAACTGTTTGGACCAAGACAGAGAGGGGATTGAAACCAAGTTCATTCGGTATATCGAGACGTATAAATGTCGAAATGTGGTTCGTGCACACGACATCATGCATAACGTTTGGAAGATGGACGACGAGGGAGAATCGGTAGGTTCCTCTGGAGTACGAGAGCGTGACTGGATGGATATCTGTGATGACATCGGATGGGACATAAGTTTCGCATAATGGTTGGCTTCGAAGCTACCAGTTATTCTCGGACTTTACCGAACGGCTTTTGACAAAAATGTAATAATATTTCAGTAATAAACTTGGTATTTAAAAAAGATAAATGGACTATGTACAGTGGTGAAATCAACCAGTAACTACTTCTAACAGTTTACGATACTACTGCCTGCCTGTGCATACACAATTTGAGCAATCGTTAGATTTGTAAACTGCGCACGTAAAGGCTATTGTTCAATTAATTTCTACCCCTGTGATAAATAAGTTGATCGAAATTCAAAACCGGATTCCCACGATGGCGCTTAGACTCAATAAGGTGAAATGAATGGGCCGATGAGTATAAATATGAATCCTTTGTTTGTATTGTTTAGTATTTTTGTTTTTAATGACGAATGGGAGAGGGTCGTAATGCAGGTGAATAAAAAATAGAATGAGAAAGAAGCATGCAAGCGTTTATGTAGAGGTCTCGTTTAACGATAGATCCAGTCTTTGCAAAACGAACGTCATACCTTGCCTGCTCTTCTTAATGTTCTCGTTAAACTTCTCATGTGACCAGCTTTCAATCCTGTTTTTAATTCCGATTCCAAACCCGCTACTGAATTTGACCATGGACTTCACGTGGGTGTCAGGACCATCCCTTTCGAATCTTGTGTACTCTTCCACTTTGATGATCTTCGTATGGTCCAAGTTTCTCGTATATGTAAGCATTTCACCCTTCTTAGTATCGACTACGGAATGCTCAATGATCCATGACTCGGAGATTTTTCCAAGGAAGGGCTTGACCCACTTTGGAAGCTTTCCCATCTTCTTGATCAGCCTGGTCGATACCAATTTCCCATCCTCATCAACGTGTCTGGAAAGAGTATCAATGCTTAAAACATGAGACGCATATGGGTTAGGATAACGGTTGAAAAACGCTATAGTAACTGCATCGAACGAATTTCCAAAGGTATGGGAATTATTGTGCCAAAGAACCATCAGATTATTTGAAGTCGACGAACCAAACTAGAAATAATACTACCTTCACAAACAAACTGCCCTTGGTAATCGGCCAAGTGGTCAAAGGTTAACTGCGTTCTATAAACAAAATAGAAGACAGTAAGGTATTAAGGAAAGTTTAATCACTTGTTTAAATATTTCAACTTATCTCACAATTTTATTTTTTCGTATATTTTTCTAATGTGCCAGAAAAGCCGAAATAGAGGCATTTCATAAATTAATCAGTCGACAGGCGATCTTTCCCAATACCCACCACTTTAAGTCTCTCCTCGCCCTGTATGGAGCATATCCGCGGCTTTCGACGGTGTTGGTGAGCGGTGAAGTCTCGGCCAGTGGTGCGGTTTAACATCAGGATACTTTTACCAGTATGAGTGTTTATGATGTTTAGATAATCGGTATGTCCGAAATATACGTATGCTAATCTATAAAATATCCTATTCAAATCATAACAACAATGCGATGGCGGCGCCAAGGTATACTAGGTTTCCTGAGGCAGCGTATTGAACATCGCCCCCATTGGTACTGTTAGAGTTCGATACACTGTGCGTAGATGACGTGCCTGACGACTGCGACTGTGAACCTGTAGTGGATGCCGTTCCTGTCGTTCCGGAAGTTCCTGTAGTTCCTGTAGTGGATGATGAGGGTAGCCACCATATGGAGGAAGTATATGTCTCCCCAGCGGAGTTTGTAGTTGTGAGAATTGTAATTGGCTCATTGTAGTTGTAAGCCGAAGTGGTAGCGACACCGTTTGCTGACATTGAACCTGATGCGGCTCCTGAGTTTACCAGAGCTACTGAACTCATTCCTGCTGATTGTAGAGTAGTAGTGGTTGGCACTGACATTGTAGCTACTGAAGACATGACACTCATTTCGTTGGTTAGTGCCACACTATTGGTGTTGGTGTTGGTGTTCTTATTAGAACTGGCAACGGCCGCAGATGAGGTTGTTTGACCTTGTTGTTGTTGCTGTTGCTGCTGAGTAGCGGTTGCTGCAGTGGTTGTTCCTGCAGATTGTTGCTGAGCTTGTTGCTGTGTATCATCATCTAGAGAGCCCAACACGGCTGCATCTGCAGCTCTCTGAAGTAGCAAAAGTGAGACCAGTGTGGTAGTAATATATCTGTTTTGCATTGTTTCTGTCAGTTGAGAATTGGAGGTTGGTTTTATACGAAGTATGCATAATTAAAATTTCTAATAATTGTAGGTTCGTCAATCATACGGATCTAATATATGAGCCAAGACATTGACTTATATATACTGACGCCGGTGCCATTTCTCGACTTCTATTATTACCTTTTTTCGGTGCAAAGCCTTTAAAATATCATGGACTAAATTAAAACCCAGCGAAAAACCAGGCATAGTAAAAAAATAGTAAGTGCCGGTGTCAGGTCACAATTAACAAGAAAAAAGGGCTTTGCGTAGCGATTAAAACACCAACCGAAGGTACAGCCTCGCTTGGTGCTGTCCTGGTCTTGGCAGTATTCAGTCGGCGAACCATAACGGGGTTTGAGTTATATCGAATGTATACTTTGTAGGCAATAATATCATTTTCGTTAAGGAATCTGACATTGAGATTAGAAATGTCAAAGTGTAATTGACGCAGGAACAATTAGTTGCAGTAGTAGTTTTTTTTATATATGTACTAGTAAATATTATTGCAGGTTCAGTTACAGCATAACAACACCAACGCTACTACGTTTTTCTACGTCAAAGGTTTCATCTTCTCTGATACCACCGGAGATAGGGAAACATCTGTAGTTGAACAAGTAGAAATTCAAAAACCCATCACCGGGTCCGAATTTCAAGTCTTCTAAGAATAGAGCGTTGTCCTGAGAAGTAAGGGCGTTGAAAACGTCCATCTTCAAGTTACGAGCTAAAATGCATGCGTCATTGATTAAAAGATTCAATCTTTTTCTTAGCTTTTCTGTACCTTCTGCGCTGAACCTTTCGTGTTCAAAATCAGCATCGGATGCGTAGTAGAACATATATCCGATACCTAGGTCTTTGTACATTGGATTGTTGATGATTGTGAATGGCAAAGAGTAAAAGGAAACGAAATCCGTCACTTTACCTTCGTCGTTCTCGATAACGTACGAGTACACGACGCTTTCTCTGGTCAAAATCCAATGTTTGAACTCTTCCTTGTCAAAGTTTGGTCTCAATTCAAATCTCTCTTGGTATTTGTTGAATAGAGCAAACGCCTCATCGACATGCTTTTCTTCCATGATCTTGATGTTAGAGATCGGAGTCTTTGGTAAAGTATACTTAGCAATCATTTGAGTCTTGGTAGCGTTTGCAGGCAATGCAGTGAATTCAACGTCGTGCAACTTGGACCAGTTCAACGGTCTGTGAGCGTAACGACACGCACTAATTGGAGAGGGCAGAACCACACCACCAGTGTGTAAGGCTTGCCAGATATCATGCTTGTTCACCCTTCTAGTGACCTCTTTGATGAGGATGGGGGCCAATCTCTTGGATCTTAATTTCTTGTGCACACATAAAAAGTTGATTTCAACACTACGAACGTCTTTGTTTCTCACTTGTAGGTTGGTTGGAATGGCGCTGATGAAACCCACAAGTCTCTTTGTTTGCTTCACCCTAACACCAACTTGCCAGTCTTCCTTCCAGCCAGGTGGCTTCAAAGCCCAGTCCAAGAAATCACGAGAGTAGTTGAATCTGAAAGTAGAGTCCTTATCTTCAACATAATTCTCATTCAATAGCACGTAAATGTCTTCCAATTGCTGTTCGTTGTTCACGTCCACAGTACACCATTCGAAATCTCCTAACAATTGCAACGGCGTGTCTGGAATATCTTCTGGTTTCTTGCTGGCATCAATGGGACCCTCATTCTTTACCACTTCGTCAAATTTAGTGACTGGTTGGGTTTTCCAAAACTTATACTCGTTCATTTCTTTACGCTGTTGAGACGTTAGCTTTGACAAGTCGCTATCATTGACATTCAAAAGTTTCAACAACTCTTCCAACTTTTTGGCGTTTTCTTGATCAGACATTGCGATTTTATCTCTCTACAAGAAAGGATGTCCCTTTTGATTGCTGTATTCAGTGGGATCCTCAAAGTTAATCCAACTCAAACAACTGTAAGAACTATGTATCCTCCTCCAAACGTAGTTCAACAACACTTTCGCTACCTCCAAGAATTTCGATTTCTAAACTGTATCTTAATTTTTTTTTTTTATTTTAAAGCCGATCGATTAATGTTCATGTCTGAACTGCACGCGATTTACTGTTTTTTGTATGAAGGTACTACTGATTGAAAAATACATACAGCTGCGTATATAGAGCATTGGGTGCGTGAACACCGCCTGAATGGAACCATACCCACTTCCACCACCCGTTCTATTTCAAGCACTCCAGGAGAACCGCGTCTATGTTTCTGACGCTTTCTGTACATCATTTTAGTAGACCAAATTTGAATTATTACATTTGTTGATCAGCTTTCTTTTTTCATTTTAGACCACTATTAGAAAATTTTCTAGCAATGAGATGAGATGAGATGAGATGAGATGTTACGACTGTGAGATGACTTGTGTTAATAAGGTTAGTAGAGTGTGTTACATCTTCTGAGTTCAGAGCAATTACACAGGAATTATTCACTGAAGAAAGAATATCAGCATGTTATCTGCTACGACTTGGGTCCCAAGAGGATTCGCCAGTGAATTTCCTGAGAAGTATGAGTTGAACGATGAAGAGATGGATAGAATCAACCATTTGGCCAAATTGAATCTAGATGAAGCCAAACAAGACTTGGAAGAAGCACAAGAGGATGATGCCGATGAGGCCGATGAGGAACTTGTTGAAGATTCAGAAGTGCCTGCCAATAATGGTAATGTCTTAAAGGACCAATTGGCAGTTGATGACGATTTGAAGGAATTTGACTTAGAACACTACGATGATCCTGAAGATGAAGCTAACGCACAGGATGCCATGTTCATGGGCTTATCTGATGAAGTTAAGTTTTACGAAGGTGAAGAAGGTGAAGATCCATACATTGCCCTTCCAAAGGCTAAGGATGACGTGGAAGAGAAACAAGAATTGCAAGTGTACCCAACTGACAACATGGTTTTGGCTACCAGAACTGAAGACGATGTGTCCTACTTGGATGTATACGTGTACGACGATGGTGCTGGTTTCCATGACTTAGACATTCCAACGGAAGAAGGTGACGAACAGGATCCTGATGTGGCCCGCGGTTTAGTTCGTGACTCTTCGTTGTACGTGCACCACGATCTTATGTTGCCAGCCTTTCCGCTTTGTGTAGAATGGTTGAACTACAAACCAGGTTCTAACGACGACCAAGCCATTGCCAATTTCGCTGCCGTGGGTACCTTCGATCCATCGATTGAAATCTGGAATTTAGACTGTGTTGATAAAGCTTTCCCAGATATGATTTTGGGTGAACCAGCAGATAATTCCTTCGCAATGCCAACCAAATCAAAGAAGAAGAAGGGTAAGGGCAAACATGTAACTACACACCACACTGACGCTATTCTGTCTCTAGCGCACAACAAACAATTTAGAGCCGTATTGGCTTCGACATCAGCAGATCACACTGTGAAACTATGGGATTTGAATACTGCAACTGCTGCTCGTTCCTTGATCAATATTCACTCGAACACAAATGTTTCTGGATCACAATGGCATCCATCGAACGGATCTGTCTTGTTGACTGCTGGTTACGATTCCCGTGCTGCTCTATCCGATGTCAGAATTGAAAACGATAACGACATGTCTAAGTATTGGAAAGTAGCATCCGGTGAAGAAATCGAATGTGTACGCTTCGCTGATGAGAATGTTTTCCTCTGTGGTACTGACAACGGTAATGTCTACTCATTCGATATCAGAAACGGTGCCGAATCTAAGCCCGTATGGACGTTGAAGGCTCACGACGCAGGTGTTTCATCAGTTGAAATTAACAGACACATTCCAAATATGCTTCTAACCAGCGCTATGGGTGAAAAGCCAGTCAAATTATGGAAGTGTCCTTTGGAAGCACAACCTGGTAAGGGACCAAGCATGGTATTAAGTCGTGATTTTGGTGTAGGAAATGTTTTGACCTCGTCCTTCGCCCCAGATGTTGAAATTTCAGGTAACATGGTTGTCGGTGGTGTCAGCCCTGGTCTAAAACTATGGGATGTGTTCACCAACAGATCCGTCAGAAAGAGTTTCCATACAGAACTCAAATCGTTACAACAAATGGCTAGGGAAGAAGCCAGGCAGGTAGGCAAGAGTTCGAGAATTTCCAGAAAGTACACTAAAAACGATAACCCAGAAACCGTGCTTACTGTGGAAGATCAAAGCGACGAAGAAGATGAAGATGATGAGGAAGAAGAATAAGGCCCCCCCACCACTCAGTCTCAACTCATTCACAATACATATATAGTGCATATTTCTAATTTGTATAATAAGGATAAATTAGAATAACTTCTGGTTTGAAAAACACTTTGCAAATATCAACCAAAAGCTCAATCACAGTGTTCATCCGAAAGTATTCGATCGTGTACGTGTGGTGTTATGCATTACAAACCTGCATAATCACACCGGCATTAACTAAGAGGTAGACATAAAAGAGTTCGAAGAGGTCACGCCTTTTTTGTTTCTTTCTCACGAGCTTATAAGATTCCTCAGAGATCTGTTCTCTAAAGTATCCGATTCAACATCAATGATAGTTACTTCTGTACGCTGGAAGTTACCTTGTTCTCTATCGGCTGAAAATGATATACTCCTATCAGATTTACGTCTAGGTCTCACAAATGTGTCACTGATCCTTCTGTACACCTGAGGAGAATGCCGGCTATGTGAATTTCTATCGCTTGAATACACAGAAGCAGTCCCACTATCATCATCCATCTTTTCGTCACCATCTTCTGGAATCGTTTCCTCTATTGCCTCTTCCTCACATTTTAAATCTGCAATAACTGCTTCAATCTTATCAACATGACCGTCATACACAACTTGGCACATTTGTTCGTACCTGGTAGCAAAAAGATCCTGATTCCAATCAAAGCCCTGGGAATGAGCCATGGAAATTACGTACTGTACCCGTGCAGAAGAGCTATCTGAATACCCTTGTCGTCTCGAACCATAACTGTCACTAACTTCATAAGCGATCCCTGTTTCACTAGCTAACATGCTAGAAGAGAGATAAGATTCCCTCATCGTGCTTCTTTTTTTTTTGTAGTATCAAACAAGTACAGTAGCTGGCTGACAATACTCTGGTCCAAAGAACGCAATATTATTACTGGGCGACTGTATTTTTATATCTTTCGTTGTAATTATTCGGTTTACGACTATAATTTTAGCTTTAAGGGTTTATTCAAGTGACTTTTCCCTAGTTTCAAACGACGTAGAGCAGATCATATCATATCCACGTATTTTTTAAAAGTCACGTGTAAGATATCTTTCGGGTTTTTCAAGAGAGAGGCTTTCAAATTACCCGAACAATCGTTTGGCTCAACCGATAAACCTATAAATAAGTACTTCGCTATGCTATCATTTTAAAACAGTGCTACCAATTTAAAAGAAGACTTAATAATAATTCTTCTTTCAACCGCGTGGTTACAGCAAATCCTGTCCAATTTTAGTTTGTTCAGTATTGCAGACTTCTAATTCCAATGCATTGAGGACAAAAAACCTAACAAGCGTTACACTTCAACTCATAAACTATTGTCGAATATTTGATATCGAGATCTGATAAAGTGTCAAATAGTTGAACCAGAAGAAATAAAATAAGGATGAGTAGCGTTTTGAGTAGAAGGGATATTGCAGACCGGATTGCCAATGGCCAAACGATTGTCATATATGATGATGTGGTTCTGAATCTTGATAAATGGATCAAGTCTCACCCAGGCGGTGACAAGTCTATCTACCATATGGTAGGACGCGACGCGACCGATGAGATGAATGCATACCATGATGACAAGACAGTGGCTACTTTTAAGAAATGGAAGATTGGGCGTATTGATTATGCGTGGGAGAACATGCTCCCACCAATCCAGGGTGGTAGATATTTAAAGGCCGGTGAGAAGTACACGAATAACGATGTAGATATCAAACTGACATCGAAATGGAGGACTGTTAATACAGACGACCAGTACACTAAGTTGACTAAACACGATAGAATGGCAGGCGAATCGGAGGTTAAGATATATCCAAAGATTCCTCAAGGGGTGGTCCCATCTGTGGATTTGAAAGAGGCTTATGAGAAAAAAGTTGTAGTGGATCCAGCCATCATTTCGGAAAACTACGATAACGAGCTTGTGTACCACGACTTGACTCAGTTTCCGTCCCTGGATGTCAAAACGCAGGAATGGATTGCGTTGGAATATAGAAAATTGCATGAGGATGTTGTTGCGTCTGGTCTGTATCAATGCAACTACACTCGCTATTTGAAAGAGTGCCTGCGGATTGGCACTTTGTTTGGTATTTCGTTCTACTTGTTATCACTCAAGTGGTACGTAACATCGGCTTTGTTCTTAGGTTTTGCGTGGCAACAGTTGGTATTTATCGCACACGATGCTGGCCACATTTCGATTACGCACAATTATCAAGTTGATAACATCATTGGAATGGTCATTGCATCTTGGATTGGTGGGTTGTCGTTAGGGTGGTGGAAAAGGAACCACAATGTGCACCACTTGATAACGAATGATCCGGTTCACGATCCAGATATCCAGCACTTACCATTTTTTGCTGTCAGTACCCGTCTGTTCCACAATGTGTACTCTACTTATTACGACAAGTTCCTTTGGTTCGATAAGTTTGCCGAAAAGGTTGTTCCATTTCAACACTATTTGTATTATCCAATTCTTTGCTTCGGTAGATTCAATCTGTATCGTTTGAGTTGGGTTCACGTGCTTTTGGGGCAAGGTCCTCGTAGTGGGAAGGCTGCATGGTTTAGGTACTTCGAATTAGCCGGTCTCACCTTCTTCAACTATTGGTTCTTTTATCTTATCATTTACAAACAATTGCCAACAAACTCGGAGCGTTTCAAGTACGTATTCATATCTCATGTTGCTACCATGATCGTCCACGTTCAAATTACACTATCCCATTTTGCCATGTCAACTTCTGATCTAGGAGTTACCGAAAGTTTCCCCATGAGACAGTTAAGAACATCAATGGATGTGGATTGTCCAAGATGGCTCGACTTTTTCCACGGTGGCTTGCAGTTCCAAGTAATCCATCACCTCTTTCCAAGACTTCCAAGGCATAATTTGAGAGACGCACAGGCGCTGGTAATCAAATTCTGCGACAAAGTAGGTATCAAGTACTCGATATATGGTTTCGCCGCTGGTAATGATGCTGTTATTTCACACCTGCATCAAATTGCTCAACAGGCTCACACAATGCTCGAATGTGCCAAAACGATGAAGAAAGAAGCAATACATACCAATGTTGACACTAAAAAGCACGCTCGTGCAGCAAACATCACCGAACAACGCAAACAGGAATAGTAAATGTTCATTAAAACAATTGTAGGCAAACAGACAACATGTCATAAATTTAAACATATACATATACAGATTAATTGCATTTATTTTATTTATACTTCAAGCTGTACATATTCATTTAGATATTATATCTTGTACAATCTATGAGAACTTTACCGCATCATAGTAAATGCCTCTTTCTCTTAAAAGTGGTGCGGTTCCCTTTTGTTAGCATCTTTCAAAGCACGTGACGTTTTTATGATAACAATTAATTAAGAGATTCCTGACGAACCTTAATTAAACTCAACTCATCACAAAGAGGATACTTGCAAAAAAAGGGATTGCGAAGTAGTGTCCAGAACAGCAACAGCAAATTCAATGAACTAAGATGAGTGGATTGCGTAATAAGATTCAGGATTGGAGCAAAGGGCTTGGGAACTCTTTCTTAGACAGCAGTAATGCCAAAAGTGACCAAAACATTACGCCGGTGACCTCCCATAACCATTACGAGGATGATGATACGTTGCCTCCGGTCAAGCTTATCGGATACTCAGCAAAGACGAAGAACAGACTCCTTCACAAAGAAATGTGCGATGAATTACGGCAGCTAATGCCAACACGAATTCAATTATACACAGAATGGACCTTACTTTATAGTTTAGAGCAACATGGGGCATCATTACATTCGTTATACGACAACTTGAAATATGATACAAATGATAATGCAAGGGTAGGGTATATACTGGTTGTGAAGGATCGTAAGGGAGGAATATTTGGCGGTTATGTGAATGAAATTTTTCATCCTACCGACAGCCGAAGGTATTATGGGAACGGAGAATGTTTCCTTTGGAAGTTGGAGAAAGTTCCTGATTTGCAGCTGCGTGATTCAACTCATCAATGCAAAAACGACATCCACAACTGGCAATTTCGAGGCTTCCCTTACACAGGTATGAATGAATTTTCCATCTACTGTACGAGCAAGTTTCTATCCATGGGAGCGGGCAATGGCCATTACGGTCTTTGGATAGATGACGGCTTGATCAAGGGTGTAACCTCTCCAAGTATGACATTCGGAAATGATGTGTTGAGTAGAGAGGGTTCTAAATTTCATATAGTTGGACTCGAGTTGTGGAGAGTGGGATGATCTAAGTTATAATCTAGAAAGTAATGCCATACCCCATCTTTGCTCAACTTTCTTTGTAAGACTCTGTAAGAGCAGGATCTAACTTTCGTTAAATGTCTAACGTCGAATTTCATTATGCAATTAGAACAAAATGTGTATAGCAACTAATCATTCAAAGTCCGTTCCATTACTTTTTCCTTTGATTGGTTATATTCAATAGGAAATTGCTTTGCAAATAGCTCGCTTAATGTTGCTATTCTTTTCGAAAGCATCTGTAAATTGACTTTTAACTGAGTGGAAACAGTAGCTCCACGTTTGAACCTCTTGTCATAGTAATCCAGCTTCTCTTGTAGTTGTTTCATAAGACTTTTCAACTCTCTACTCTTAGAGTTTATCAATGCAGAAGTCTTCGCTTGTATGGCAACTGATTCAGAAAAGTCGATATTGTTTATTGAGTTATTCAAGGATTCGAACAAAAATTTACTTGAATCGAACATCGGTGTGTCCTGTATTTGATTCATCCACAGAGTCCCACTTGACTCAGCAGGGAGTAACGAGCCTCTATCATTTGCATCATAAGAGTCATCTGATTCCGAGACGTCATCTCTGTGAATTTCAGCCTCTGCAGGAAGGTAGTCTGCTTCGGAAATAGCGTAATTCCTGCTATCTATGCTTGGCGCCCTTGACCGTTGCTCTTCCATAACACTGCGCTAGACCGAATCTAAGTACCAGACCTCTTGAAGTTATGGCTACCCTGTATAGCCTTTCGATATGATTTTGTCCTTCCTAATTTTTAGAGTTCTATAGAAGGTTTCTGTTTCTAGCTTCTCATGTCGGATACAAAATAAAGGAAAAGTTTAAAAGTAACCAGAAAATAAACGTAATTCTTCTCCACAGGGAAAACTTGTTCCTTTTAGGCCAGTTTGACCAGGGCATTGAGGTTCCAAACCCTGTTCTTATCACCCTAATCTCTTCCGTTAAGATGAGTAGTCTTTATGGAGCTTCCACCGAGGATGTGAAGAAGAGGCTAAGACCTTTCGGTATCTTCTTCGAAAAATCATTGAAGGATTTGATCAAAGGGATCAGATCGAACAATGAAACCCCCGAACAACTTCAGGATTTCCTCAACAATGAGCTTGCAGAATGCAGAGAGGAAGTGAAATCTCCCGACTTCAATATGAAAACAAATGCTGTTTTGAAACTAACATACTTAGAGATGTATGGTTTTGATATGTCGTGGGCCAACTTCCACATATTGGAGGTCATGAGCAGTAACAATTTCCAGCAGAAAAGAGTTGGCTACTTGGCAGCTTCTCAAAGCTTTTACAAGGACTCTGATATTCTAATGCTCGCCACCAACCTTTTAAAGAAAGATTTGAAGTATGACTTAAGTAATGAAACAGTCAAGATGGGTGTAGCGTTGAGCGGTCTTTCAACGATAGTGACCCCAGAACTAGCTCGAGACATCTGCGATGATCTCTTCTTGATGCTGAATAGTACCAAGCCTTATGTTAGGAAAAAGGCGGTCACTGCACTTTTCAAAGTCTTTTTGCAATATCCAGAATCTTTAAGAGATGGACTTGACAGATTCGTCGCCAGGCTTGAAGATGATGACACTTCGGTTATATCTGCTGCAGTTAGCGTTATTTGTGAACTAGCCAAGCACAACCCGTATCCATTCGTGCAGTTTTCACCTCTTCTGTATGAAATGCTCATACAGCTAGACAACAATTGGATTATAATAAGATTATTAAAACTATTCACCAACTTGTCGAAAGTAGAACCTAAACTACGTTATAAACTCTTACCAAAAGTCCTTGAATTAATGAACAAAACTACTGCAATTTCGGTGATCTATGAATCAATCAACTGTATTGTGAAAGGCCAAATGCTAGAAAAAGACGATTATGACACGGCACAACAGTGCTTGAAACAGTTAGAATCACTTGTCCAAGCGTTTGATCCAAACTTAAGATATATCAGTTGTGTTCTCTTCTACCACATCGGAAAGATAAACTTCGAGTTTATTACTCAATACGATAAAGTGGTAATTGGCCTTTTAAAGGATGTAGACATATCGATCAGAACTAAGGCGCTGGAGCTATGTTCCGGTATAACTTCGACTGAGAACATCAAAACTGTTGTCAGAACTTTGATTAAACAATTTGTGGACGTTGATACCGTTCAGGTGAACGATCAAGGTGTGCAAATTGATATTCCTCAGGATTACAAAGTGAAAGTTGCAAAAACTATCCTGGATGTGTGTTGTTTGAACAACTATCAGAACATTGGCGGAGAGTTTGATTGGTTTTTGAAGATACTGACAGATCTTTGTATAGTCTCACAGGATTTGAACAACCCAGAGGTGTCAACTCTGTTAGGTGACAATTTTAGGAATATAATGGTAAAAGTTCCAAGTATGAGAGACGCAGCATTGGAGAAGTTGATCGAACTCACCTCCAATGACGATATTATTACCAAGCTTCCAGATCTTTTGAAAGAAGGAATCTGGTGTTTTGGGGAATATTCGGATTTGATAGATAATTGCGATACATTGATCACAATGCTTTTGAACAAAGCTGAAAAGCTTCCAGAAAATGTGATACAAGCAATGATTCCAGCATTGGTGAAGTTATTCTCGACTTACGCAAACGAAGAAGATAAAAGTAAGTCTGATATTTTAGGCGTCCTTTCCAATGTCATTGCATTTATGGAGCAAAAATACAGATCGACCAACTTCGACATACAGGAACGAAGTGTGGAGTTCTATGAAATGCTTAAACTCTGTCAAGATTCTTTGGATGACGAAGCTGACGGTTTGCCTCTACTAATCACAGACGTTTTACCTAGTCTTTTCAACGAGTACGAACTCGGACCGGTTTCTCATGGGCAACAACAACAGTTGTTAAAATCTTTAACGCTTGACTTGGACACTCCATTCTTATCTCCGGAGGAACTCCACCAGCTAATGGAAAATGAAGGATTTTACGATGATGAAGATGCTTACTATAAAGACGATGATAGTGCAAAATCTATCGCAAGTTCAACCCAATCCCACAGAGAAGAAACGGAAGACATTTCGCCAGAAAAAGACTTCTCAATGACGGAAGAAGAGCTCGCAGCATTGGAAGATCACAGGAGGCAAGAAAGGTTCGATAATCCCTTCTATCTAAATGATGACAGTGATCAATACGGTGATAAAAAGTTGATAAATCTAAGTGATAATGAGGATGATAATGAGTTGAAAGCGCCAAAGGAACCTGTAATTAAAATTTCGACAAAAAAGAAGAAATCGAAGAACTATCCATCTGTTCAAGTCCTATCCGATATCGTAGTAGCTCCTTCTTCTCCTGATACGAATCAAGATACCAAAAAAACAAATACTCTTAGACCTTCAGATGGAATAACTCTGTCGACAAGTAATAAACTCAGAGCGTTTGATTTTAGCCAAAAACATGACATCGGTGACGAAGGCGAATACACAGTTGACCAACAAGAAATAGAAAAACTGAGGGTTAAACTAGCAGAGCAGCATATCGGTAGTAATTCAGCGGACGCCGATGATAATGAAGAAATTATTGTTATCAAAAAGAAGAAGAAGAAGTCTAAGGACAAATCCAGTAAAGAAAAGACTAAAAAGAAGAAAAGACATCCCACAGGAAATGCTATAAGTCCACCTGTTGATACAGATTCTCCGACTCCCGAACACTCTTAAGACTGCGTATGCAACAGATCTACAGACAGGTGCATACGTTGACGACGCTTTGTGGTGAGTGTTTCTTTAGTGATTTAATTTCATATAGTCAATATCGAAGTAAAATAATATAATTTAAGAAAATATAGATGTAGATTGAAATCAAGAATCGTGAGTGCACTACCCGCCCAAAGTGTCTGGTTGACATAGGATACCTAAAGAAGACGGAGGAGGCTCACGCAATGTCATTTCGTGCTGCTATAAACACTGCGAATGAGCAGGCAATATGGGGGAAATGTTTAGCTACTCTTTCTCAGGTAAACACTGATATTTTCATAACAATAACTGAAAATGGCTTGTTGGTGTCATCCATGAATGCGACAGACACAACAATGGCAAAGATACGATTTCCAAAAGAATTCTTTACAGAATATCATTTCGAACCGAAGAAGATTGTGTTTGGTGAATCCGGTATTCAGCAAATCACAGATTGCAATGATAATTTGCATACAATTTACAGTTTCAAAACAAATGGGAAGTATCTTTCCCTTTTATCACTTAAACAAGAGGATGTTATTAACGAATATGTGCTAACGATAGATAATTGCAAGAACTGTTCAGAGACTTTAGCCAACAAGCTGATTATCAGGATGAAAACAGAATCTCTTCTAACCAAGGAATACCAGGTGAACTTCGATTCGTTAGAAAGCGTTCAAATCATATTAAGTCTAAAATACAAACAGAAATTCCTATCAGTGTACAAAAATACAAATAAAAGGAAGTCACTAGACCCTCGGTTGTTGGAATATTTCAAATCCGTACAAAATGAATTAGAGCAAGACATGTTCAATCGAGGAATAGCTAATGAGAATAATATAGTGAGCACAATGAAGAATACTCCATTGACTGTAAATGATGAGATAAACTTTTTGAGTTTTGATCAATCGATATTAAGGAATTTTGTCGATTCCATTATGTCTAATGTCATCGAGGAGATCAAGTTAGAACTAACGCGACATACTTTGAATATTATCGGTTTTACTAAGGCAGTTTACAACTTAAAAAGTCAAGGATATCTTAAACAGGCAGTGACAGTGACCAACACCTGTAGCGCCAATGACCTAGAACATTATTGCATATTTTCAACTGAAAGAAACGATGGCTCAAGGTCTGCCAGTAAGTCACAAAGTATTAAGAAAAGTATTACATTCAAACTTCGAGATTTCAGAACCTTTCTTAACGGACTAAGCTGCTGGAAAACCAATGACATGATAAGAATTTGGTTCTGTCAACCCGGTGATCCGATTCTTTTCGAAATATTGAAAGACGGTGTCGTATTAGAGTTAGTACAAGTGACTGATACCGAAGGTAGAATTGAAGAATCTGAGGATTATGACACTCAAGCCAGTGCTTCGCCGGAAAAGACAATCTCCCCAATTAAAATGGATGCAATTGTAAAATTAGACAAACTAAAAAAGCCATCAAATAAGCATCAGTCGCACGCACATGCGAAGCGCTCCTTATTTGTCAATGCTAACGATGATGACGACGATGACGAAGGAGAAGAAGAAGGACGTCAATTCAGGTTCAGAAGGTTGGGAAAGCAAAACACCGAGGAACTCAGAAACCATTCCAACTCTAACTCTGAGTCTCCACAAGAGGCTTACAATGGTACAGCCAGTACTTCAGGAAACGAACCGGTCAAAAGAATGCGGACAACCGTTGAATGGGGAGGAACACACGACCTTAATGGGGTCGACGCAGACGCAGATGAAGATGCTGATAATTCCCTTCAAAAGTCAATGAACAAGACCGCATACCTAAACGATCTGAAACGACAAGCGATCCAAGAGGATAACGAATCACAACAACCAGATGATAGCATGGGCCCCACTCAGGTTGACAAACCAAAAGGTTTGTTCGACGACTAGTATGCCACTTACAAAAAAAAACAAACTGGTTCCTCTGAAGGACATTACATAACGCAGAATGAAATATAGATAGATTGTTTATTTAATATACAGTATGTAACTAAACTGAGCATTTAACCCTAGATGGACAACCAAATGCAGTTGTGAAATCTAAGCCATTAATATCGCATCTCCATCATTACATTAGAAATGATGATCATCAGAGCATACAAATGTTGAAGAAAAGGAATTCCGTTTATTGACAGCTTTAACTTATTTTTTCTTTCTCCCTGACCTTTAGACGGTCTTACCAGCAGCAGTTTCTGTGCCAGCAGAGGCAGTGAGAGCCTCTTTACCACCAAAATAATGATAGTTCAAATACCTGTATCCCTGAGCAAGTTGAGCTGTTTCGTTGACAATATGACAACCGAACAATAAAAAGTTCCTAGGAGTAACAGCTAGCGAATATTTCATAAAAACACCGGAGTACATGACCAAGGCAACAGTCATAGGTCCCGAAATCATCTCGGGGTCCTTCTTCAAATCGTAAATCGCAGCAATTGGGATACCGAAGTTCGACACTGGGCCCCAGAAATGTGTAGTGAAAACATACTTTAATGTTTCCTTGTTAATGTACTTGGAAATAACAGACTGAGTAGCAGCTCTTTGTACTGGTTGGGACATGGTTCAAAGATCTAAATTATGCAGAAGTTCACTTTCCGATTCTCAAAACAACACTCACTGACCTCAGATTTAATTAAAGCTAAAATCCTTTAGATAGGTCTCATGTTCATAGAGAATTGTGACAAGACTAGATGAACCTTTAATCTTTTTGGAAAAACGCTTAGTAAATTGACCATTTTTACAGAGCTTGCAGTTTGGAAGCTGAAAAATCGAATTTCAGGCAGGTTTCCGCTGGTAACCCGTTGGAAAGAAACAGTTCGGAGAACAACAGACCACGGAATAATTGATGGCAAGCGTCTGTTACATGATTTATGGTTCATAAGAGCAGCATATCGGATTGTGTATCGGAGTGTATGGTCATCAGTCCCATTGCCCCCACACGAAGCTTGTTTATCTTCCAGCAAATGATGACTGGTCACGTGATATTCACAGAATGCGGGGGTTGTCGCATCTAAAGCATGGAAGGGAGGGTACACATATACACGACTTGGAACATACGTTATGAGCAGCAAAGTTTCGGGTATTTAACAGGATATGCCTACCGGACTTCAAATCAGATACAATTCGGCACTACCTTGACTTTTGACATTATCACATTTCTTTCTGGCGCAGGCAGCATTGAGACACTACTGAATTTCTTTTATTTCAAAGTTACCTCATCTCATCTCATCTCGTCTCATCACCACCTAATACCTATTAGATAAACAGTAAGTAGCGTTCAAAGAGGCTGGCAAACGTTGGAAATACCATCGAAATGAACGGTCAAAATGTTAACAACAACGAATCGCAGAACGGATCTGCGTCCTATTATCCATTGCAGCCCCAATATATGCAATATTATTCAAACCAACAGATGAATCAACCTAATCAGTATGTTCTGCCTATTGTGAATCAACAAATGGGCATGAATTATGCTGTGCCTCAACAGTACTTCCAGCACCCACACCAGCACCAGCAGCAATACCAACAAAATTGGTATGGTGTCAATCAAGTGCAGCCATCTTATGTGGACGTTACCAAGTCCAGCAAGATCAACTATGATGATGAAGACGATGAGGAAGAGGAAGATGAAGTGGAGGAAGAAGATACATATGAGCAACAGAAGTCGAATGTTGAAATAAACACTAGAGGTGAAACAGAACCTGTAGTGGCTGGCAAAATATCAGTTAACCTTCCCGAACACTACTATGTCTCTGACGTAGAACAGTCAGATCCACCTGCCTGTGAATTAACAAGGTCCAGAAACACTGAAGAAGAGAAAGACGAAGATGAAGATGAAGAGGATGAAAAAGCTTCAGTAGCGGAGGTGATCAACGAAAAAGTTTTTAAAGATGCCCACGAAGCAGATGTTTGCATACCTGGAACCTCAATAGTGCTCAAAACAGAGGAGGATATCGAGAAGTGGAAGGAGGAAAGAAAGAAGATGTGGCTAATTAAGATTTCGAATAATAAAGACATGTACAGAAAGAAGTTCAACATTAAGGAAGATGAATTACACCATAACCCTCTTCAGGAATCGAAGAAAGAACGGAATTTTATCCAAAGTATACAAAATCAAGTTAAACGCTTCAACAACAGGCCAAATTTGACTGTGGGCCTTCGTCAAAGAATTCTCAAAGAGGAAAATGCCAAGATCTTGGACTTCATCAAAGAACTTGGGGATGCCAACCATTTGAAGTATGAGCTTACAGAAGAAGAAAAAATTGTCTTATTCGGAAGCAAGGATCGGAAGACTGACAATGGAAGACGTCTAAACGGACGGTACGATAGACAATCAAACCAAAGAAACAACTATAGTACCCAAAACTATCCAAGGAAAAGGCCAATCGAAGAGGTTTAAATTTGCGTTTCACTTTTTCAGTCCTTCTAGTATAAAGTTGGAGACTGCCGAACCAACAAAGGTTCCAAACAGGAGCCCCGGAAAGAATCTATTCAATGTCTTCTTATCATTACTTTCTGAGTCTTTATTGGCAAATGTTGTTCTTTCGTAAACGGGAGATTTTTCGACTCGGTATTCTTCCTTGTGTTTGTGTTTGTGTTTCGACCTGCGCTTACCCCTTCTACTCTTGTATTTCTTCTGCTTTTTCTTTCGAGAGAGTTGATCCTCCTTCAAATTATCTTCATCCAGTTCAGTTTGGTTGAATCGAATCACTCTTCGCGTACCATCCGGAATGATGTTTGATTCATCAACCAGAGTTGACTCTTCTCTGTTAATCAGGCTTTGGTTTTTTACAGAATCCATACCAGATCTCAGACTCACACCAAAATCATGGCTGTGAAGGGAACCCGGTACCAGTTTTCATACATTCTGTTTTATTTTTCACTGGTTCAGGACCTTATATAGAGATTTCGTTACCCAAATTAAAGCATCAGTATGTTTCATATTGGTTTCAAATGCGAAGAACCATATATAAAATACATAAAAAGTAAATATACCTTCACAAAACATTATAGAAAACTGACAGTGTGGTACTGCGTGAAGGTAACATCAAATGAACTTTGCTGATCGATGAGTTTATATGAGTTACCTCTCTACTAAGTTTGCAACGGCTGTCAACACACTTAAAGTTCCAATAGAACCTATCACAAACCCTAGAGATCCACTGTACAAGTCAAATCTCTTTTTCTTATTGAAACTCTTGCCCCTAGCCTTGTTTATTCTGAAGGTGGACCACTTGGATCTGGTCTTCAATCTCTTGTTGCGGTACTTGTGATGACGTTCCTTTTCTACATCGACGAACCCAGTACCGTCACATTCACTAACTGCATCACTATCAATGTGAATGCA
This sequence comes from Kluyveromyces dobzhanskii, assembly GCA_003705805.3. Classification (NCBI taxonomy): domain Eukaryota; kingdom Fungi; phylum Ascomycota; class Saccharomycetes; order Saccharomycetales; family Saccharomycetaceae; genus Kluyveromyces; species Kluyveromyces dobzhanskii. The sequence continues at coordinate 717,266 of PPJP03000005.1, read as the reverse complement.
AGTATCAGACTGGGAATTATCAGAAGCAGAGCAAGAATTATCTAAACCAAGGGTATTGGGATTGGAAATAGGCATGAATGTTACGTTTGGTACGGAGTCCTGTACATGAGCAACGACTGCGTCGTTCTTACCGCTGTCAAGCTTGACTTCATCGATCCAGTCGGATGCCCTGGACCATGCGTTTTCAGAATCAGAGTCATCTGATATCTCCTGAATAATGGAGTCCAGAAAATCACTTGCTCGTGAAGCACAAGGTGACTTCAAGTCTGAAACATCGGTTAACACGATTTTACAGCTAAATGGCCAACTACCAGGTCTTATATTTAAATTGAACTTTAATTTGGCACCACGCTGTTGGCCTAGAGAGACCGGCTCATCTAATTTGACCAAACCAAACCTATCACCATTTTTCAAATCAATTACCTTATGGTCTGAACTGGAACCTGTAGATTCTAAATCCACTATACGATCAGAATCACCCAAGGACTCCAAATAGATTCTAAAGGAGTCTATGCTCAGTGGCAGGGATTCCTCAGCAGAAGTGGGAGGAAGCCGCTTGACAACTAATTTAGCATGCTCTAAAGAAAGCTCTTCATCATCAAAGATCAAATTACACTCATCTGGCTGTTTACTAGAGTCTCCCCTAACAGATCTCCCAATGATTAGCTCAATTCCATCGGAACACTTGAATTCTATATTTCTTGTTGAATGTAAAGTCATCTTTAGATGTCCTGTATCGAAGCCCAAAATGCGCCAAATAAATTCAAATAAATTCCAAGTACTCTTTAACACGGTCTTACTCTAGCGGTGGGTTTTTGTAATGGAGTTTTTTTATTCTGTCAGTTGTGCTTTTATATTACGTCTTTAAAACTTCCCCTTGTTTTAAGATCAAGATTCCTCTAATTTTGGTTTTTTTTCTTACAATGCCAAATAATGCGACCACTCGATTTACGTACAGTATCTTCAAGACTACTAAATGCTATAGAATCATGAATAAAGGGAGATGGTAGCCTTCTTGCGAATCATCTGAATTAGGAAACAGCATCATTGTTTGGGGGCGTATCTAGCTCTTTGAAATGAGACGTTACAGGGCTCCCGTTCACTCCGCAGCCCAGCTCCCCGGTATCACCATCACAAAACTTGAAATAGTCACGTGATTTGATGCAAATATTGAAAATTTTATTAAAAGAAATGGTATACAGTTATTTGATGCGATGAGATGCGATGAGATGAGATGAGACAAACAAGGATAACAACTCACAACGGCATAGCTCCAATTCTCTTTATATTTCGACTGTTTGGAATCAGCGATTACAGCAACCTTAAACAAAGTATTATTCGCTTGCGTCATTCTGGTAGAAGAAATAAGAAGACTGTAAACATAACATGAGCGAACAACATCCTCATGTCAAGGCATTAGTACTTGATGCCACTCCGTTGATCACACAATCGTACACGCATTACCAAAACTATGCTGAGACATTCTACACTGCACCAACTGTGCTACAAGAAATTAAAGATGCCAAGTCGAGAAAGAATCTAGAGATTTGGCAAAGCTTGGGAACATTGAAGGTGAGACATCCATCAGCAGCATCAATCAAGAGGGTATCTGACTTTGCCAAACTGACCGGTGACTATTCTGTTCTAAGTGCAAACGATATTCATATCATAGCCTTGACTTATGAGTTAGAAACAGAACTTAACAAGGGAGATTGGAGATTAAGGAAAAAACCCGGTGAAGAATTGAAGGCTGAAGCGAAGGATATTGTGGAAGTGAAAGACACCATCAAGCAGACCGAAGAACCATCTCTTGCATCCGAAACTAGTGATGGTGATTTGAAGAAAAGTAAGAAGAAGACTAGAAGAGGCGGTAAGAAACAAAGAGAAAAACGTGAAGCTACTTTGAAATTATCAGAAACTGAGTCAGAAATAGAGCAAGCTGCATCACCAGATATAGCACTAGAACAGCAGCAGCAACCAGCTTTGGAACAAGAAAGCGAATCCTCACTATCAACAGAGGTTACTGTTGATGGTCCTGAAGACCAAACGAACGAAGACACTGATGACACCGAAAAAGAAGCATCAGAGGAGGAGGAATTTTTAAGCGATGAGGACGGTGACTGGATTACTCCAGATAACTTAACCGAAGCCATTATCAAGGATAGCGGTGAAGACACCACCGGTGGAGAAGGTGCAGTCTCCGAAATCAATCAAGCATCGTCATTGGAATTGCCTCAAAACCAAGTGGCCCTAGCTACTGGTGATTTTGCAGTGCAAAACGTCTCTTTGCAATTGAATTTGAACCTTATGAACTTCATGTCCGGCCTAAGGATCAAAAAGCTGCGTAACTATATGTTAAGATGTCATGCATGTTTCCAACTCCTGCCAATGCCAAAGGATGGTAAAGCCAAACATTTCTGTCCATCGTGTGGTGGTTCCGGTACCATCTTGAGATGTGCCGTTTCCATCGATTCTGTAACGGGCAAAGTAACACCTCATTTGAAGTCTAACTTCCAGTGGAGAAATAGAGGTAACCGTTATTCCATGCCAAGCCCGCTTTCCAAAAACTCACAGAAAAGGTTTGGTAACAAAGGTTTCGTGCACACAAAGCACCCACAAGACGTTGAAATTCTAAGAGAAGACCAAAAGGAGTACGAAAAGGCTGTTAAACAAGAAGAATGGACAAGGAGACATAACGAAAAGATTCTAAATAATTGGATCGGTGGTGGATCTGCCGAGAACTGCATTTCTCCGTTTGCCATCGATGGGTTAAAGCACCATAACGTCCGTATCGGTAGAGGCCGTTTCGCAAATAGCACGAAGAAGAAGTAGAGTGATAGTTCTCTTTCTATACAAATCATTCAAACAACTTATCCACTAAATCATTTATACATTATCCTAAAACTATAATCACCATTATCCCCAGTTCACGTATTGCAGAGGGTGCTACTGCCGTTCGGTATGGATATGCATCACTCCATACCAACAGAATTAACCTCCATCGGTACGAGTGACTGCAACCCATCTGTGTATTCAAGCAAAAATGTCGGTTTTTTTTCTTCTTCACATATTTACGTTTGGTGATTTACGTTACGTACCATTCACAGAGACACATAAGAGGAAGAACCTACGTGTCGACAAGCTTGTTTCTACGGTGCATGGTGCATCACATCGTACATACATGTTACATACGCCTATCGAACGCTCTAACCATATCGGCCGCACCAAATCTGTTTCTCCCTGCCACCACGTAATTCACGATGTGCGATATGCTGTGCGGTTTCTAGTTACTTTTCCATCAGCAAAAATTGAAATTGGAACATTCACAAGAAAATTACCGAAAAAAAAACCATGATTCTTCAGCATGTAGAAAGATTGAAGAACAGGGATAAAGTCTATTCATATGAGCTGTAAGTACAGTGCTAGTCCTCAGATATTCAGTGAATTTTATCAAGATATTATTTCAGATATCAGTTGTGTGTTGAAGCTGTGTGAAAGACTTTGTTTGAAGTTGCTATTATTCCAATAGAGGGTTTTCTTCGTTGTTTTCGGAAGAGAATTTATAAGTTTCAGCGTAACATTGTGTTCAAAGTCGTCCCTTTCATTTCTTTTAAAACGAGTGTTAACCGTTTGCCAGCTAGGTTGTATCGTTACCCGAGTAAATAAGGAGTCAAATGAGTCCCGTAACACCTCATTCGCAGGAGAGCCAGCCTTCTTTGGTGTCCCCTAGATTTGTGAATCTGGGCGAACAGAGAAATACAGAGATGCTGAGTTCCGGAGCAACAGCAGTTGGTTCTGCAACTGCACATAACAAGTCTCCTATCAACAAGCCTTCTAGTCCTTCGGTGAGTATCACCAAATCTATTATGAATGCTAGTGGAACCTCAGGTGCTGTTGTAAGCAATACTCCTGCTCCTGGCCTAAAAAGAGTGCCCACAGTGACTTTTACAGATGCCAAACATGCGGTACTTAAACAGCAAGCAGCTGCTGAACAAACAGCTGCTTTAGCTAACAGTCTTAATGCTCAGAACAAGATGTCATCACCAGCAGGGTCGGATAAGGCAGCTTCGCCTCCACCATTGGAGCTAACCGCTGGTACAAAACAACCCAACACCGTCACAGCAACTGCTGAGCAAAGGACACTGTCTCCTTTGCACAAACCTCAAGATGATCACAGAGTGAGAGTATCCTCTGGTAACGTTCCTAAGACCTCAGACGGTGAATCCGGTGGTCAAACCGAGCTTAAAAAACCTTTGGAAGCAATCGCACACGAAGGAATCGAAAAAACTAACAACAGTCCCCGGGCAGAAACACCAAATGGAGAACAAGATCAACATCCTCATTTTGTTGTCGATGATGAGTTGCACTCTCCAAATTTCAAATCAAGATCTAGATCCAATAGTATATCTCCAATGCCAAATGTTTCACAAACTAGTGCTATTCCCTCTTTCAGGTTAAACGAAGTCGCAATTCCTGAGAATGAACAAGTTATTACGAACGAGTCTCCGTTAGAAATTGCTCAAATAGTGGCTCCAAATATTCCTAAGAGGGAAGCAGCTAAAAACGTAGATCCTAGGCTACCACAGGATGATGGGAAGTTGCATATCCTGTTTGGGGCAACTGGCTCATTATCAGTTTTGAAGATCAAATCGATGATAAAGAAATTAGAAGAAATATATGGGAGAGATAGAGTATCTATCCAGGTTGTATTAACGCAAGCCGCAGCCCAGTTCTTTGCCAACAGAACATTGAACAAGAAGAAGGGATCATTTTCTGGTCAAACTCAACCACAAGGAGCAGCTCATGTACCTCCTACACCTGCAGTCTCCTCACCTCTGGCACAAGAGCTAACTGGAACTTCTTCTGAGATTCCATCCAACAGCATACCTATAGGTCATGAAGGGAAAGGAGTCGACGGCAACGCTATTTCTACAGCTGCAAAGATTGAACTACCCCCGTACATCCAAGTATGGACGGATCAAGACGAATGGGATGCTTGGAAACAAAGAACGGATCCTGTGTTGCACATCGAACTTCGCCGTTGGGCTGATATTCTTGTGGTCGCCCCTCTAACTGCCAACACATTGTCTAAGATTGCCCTAGGTCTTTGTGATAACTTATTAACAAGTGTGATAAGAGCTTGGAACCCTCTGTTTCCAATTTTTCTAGCACCATCCATGGTGAGCAACAGTTATAACTCTTCTATTACTAAAAGACAACTAAACATGATTAAAGAAGAAATGCCCTGGATCACGGTTTTCAAACCATCCGAAAAAGTCGTAGGAATATACGGCGACATCGGACTTGGAGGAATGATGGACGGCAATGAAATTGTTGACAAGGTGGTGATGAAATTAGGAGGATACCCAGAGGATGACAATCAGGAAGAGGGAGAAGATGAAGATGACGACGACGACGACGACGACGAACAGTCCGGCAAGAAAATCCTAGACGACGACGACGATGACGATGATGACGATGACGATGATGACGACGATGACGACGAAGAGGATGAAGAAGAAGACGAGAAAGATGAAGTCAAAAGTTTACACGAAACGGTATCCTCACCTCCAACTACCGACGTATAATGTCTTGAATCTACCACTCTTTCTGCATCCAATATCCCGAATCGATATTTTCATACGCTCTCTGTTAAAGCACCCAACACAAGTTTCTCATCATTACAATTTAACAAAAGCTATACATAAAATGCATACATAATAATACACGCGTTGTAACATTCTATTTATTAATCAAGTCAGCCCGTTACTTGGGCACGTGATTCATTCCCCAAAGCGCAGGGTACTAAAACATTCTTTGTCCGGCGCTCAATACAGTACAACACAGCAAACGCAACTAGCGCAACTAGGGCAACCCGAAGTCACGTTGACATAAATATCACGTGATCTACAGTATGAATTCTTTTTGTTTTTTTCTTTTTGATTACTAAGATAACGGTAAGCTGGCATCTGAAATATATATGTAAGAGATGGATTTCAATCATCTTTAGAATACCTAGGTTGATATGAACTGAAGGAAGAATAAGTAGTTGTAGGCAGTGTTTTAATGTTTTGAACATCTTTTGAACAACTTTGATACACCCTAACTGTACACCACGTTAAGTTTGGCTGCTATTTGCTAGTTATTTACCCATAAGACTAGAGGTGTAATATCTTTTTAGTAAGAAAAAAGACTATCTGTGAAGAACCAAAGTATTTGTAAAAAAATCATTAGCAATGACTGTAAGCGGAGATTCTTTGGTTTTGATTCACCCCGCTGTGACACAACAACCAGAGCTATTAGAATCCGTCAAAAAAGGTCACGTTTTGGCCCAAACTGCTATAACTAATCAATATTTGGTCAATAAATTGAATGACGGAAGCATTTCTCTAGATGACGAAAGATACGACGTTATATACTACGTGACCCCAGAAAAGGCAACAGACATCCAGTTCCCATCCAAGCTTATACCTGTTCTTCACCGGAGCTTGAAACCATCCGGTAAACTGTATGGGTTAAGTGATAATTTAAAGGTTGACGCATTGATCAACGGCTTTGAAATACTGAGTAATAAGGATTCAGAGTATTATTGGATCAAGAAAACTGAGGAAAAGAAGGCTCCAGTGAGTATCTCATTGAAAAGTCACAGCAAAAGTGGATCCGCTGCACCTGCCGGTCTACCAAGTTTCAAAAAGCTGAATAAATCTGCCAAGCCTGAAGCTGCAGAGCCAGTTGAAGGTTTGAAAAACCTACCTACATTCAAGAAATTGACAGGGAAAGTGTCAGCAGTGAAACTGACCGATTCTGATTTAGAAGACAATGAAGACGACGAGTTGGAAAGTGACGATTCTGCCAACAACTCCAAAACAAAATTCTTTGACAACTTCGATGATCCTGAAACCGGAGATTCAATTGACGAAGACGACCTAATTACAGAGACAGAGGAAAACATCACAATGATTGAATGTGGCAAGTCCAAACAAAGGAGAAGAAAAGCTTGTAAGGATTGTACATGTGGGCTGAAGGAGATGGAAGAACAAGAAGTAGATTCCATAAGAGCCAAGCAGCAACAAGTCGTCAAGTTCTCCGAGGAAGAATTAACAGAAATTGACTTTACAATAGAAGGTAAGAAGGTCGGTGGCTGTGGTTCGTGTGCTCTTGGAGACGCCTTTAGATGTTCCGGATGTCCGTATCTCGGTCTACCTGCATTCAAGCCGGGTCAACCTATAAACCTCAACAGTATATCTGACGATTTGTAATTGAATCGGATTACTGCTCGTTAATGACTTCAAACTTTAATGCTAAATAATATACACTTTGTTTGTACATGTAATAGACATACCCCAATTATTCGTATTTCTACAAGAATTAGCTTACCTTCAGTCCTGCCTGCCGTACAAGCCTGCCTGGACGCTTAAGTGCTCTGTCACCGGTGAGTCAACAGTGCCTATTTGCTATGAATTTTGGTTTCCGGAATGCTTTTTTTTTTAGGATGTTACCATGGATTCCGGTATCATTTCAAGAAAAAGATAAAAAAAGAGACAGTTTCTTTGGTTAATAATATAAGGTACACTTTTTTGATGAATCAAGTCTCAGAAATAAGAAGGACAACCAGACAGGCATTCTTTAACTGGTGCCTGGTTGGGTGTAAGAGGATATTTGCATAGTTTCAGGAATTTCTAACATGATAAGCGACAATTACGACGACGAGAAGGTCGAAAACTCTTCCCCACACTTGAATGAAAGTAGTGTGGCAAATAGCAGTGCCAAAATGACGACACAATCCAAAGTGGCAAAGAAAGACGTGAAGAAGAAGAAAAAGAAGGACAAGTGTTGCTTCGATAAGTGTAGCAGTACTGCAGTTAAGTTTATTGGTGACTGCAATTTTTGCGATGGCCATTTTTGTTCCAAGCACAGACTTTTGGAGAATCACTTATGCCAGGGCTTGAAATCCTGTAAGGATCAAATGCATCAAAGAAACGCAGACAAGTTACACAAAGAGCAGCCCATCGTTCCTAAGATTCATATTTAGGTAATGGGGACGCACCTTCAAAGTTAACGTACTTACAACAAAATCAGAGCTCAAGATTAGACTTTACCCCACCACCAGTTGAGCCGGCTGAACTTTTTTCCATATACTTCCACTTCACTAAAGACCTGCGCCTTAAAACAAACGAAATGGTTCTGGTAACACTATAATCAAAAGAACGGAGAATCAACGCAATCTCCACCACAAGAGAGAACGCATCAGTAGCATATAATCGAACAGGATTCTTTTAAATATACGTCAATGCGCTGGTCTATTGACAATTTGCGGAACATACCTGTCATAATTTTTCTTTTGCCTTGGTCTCGTTGGCTTTTCTTACAACTATACCGTGACTCTATTCTTTTATTTGCACCATTTCATCAAATGGTGCATATCACCTGCTTTCTATACGAATTTTATTTAATTAATCGTCAATAAAAACAGGATTTAATAAGATCTTTACTTCTTCCAAGCTTCTTCTCCCAGATTTAACTGTTATGTCCTTCCAGTGACTTGATAACGGCTTGAAGAACGTTATCTACAATCATTGTAGGTTTGCATGGTAATTTGTCACCGTCAGAGAAAACTCCGGTTCTGACCAGACAGCTCTCCCATCCATAGTTGAAAGCTCCAATAATGTCACTTGCTGGATTATCACCCACCATGTACACTTTTTCAAACGGGGAAGCCTTAGGTGAAATGCCCAACTCTGGTAATAATTGTTCTGTTGAATTTGTTGTCCCATCAATCAGTTTTTGCCTCCAATCTATTAAAACATGATTAGCGAAGTCGTAACTTAGCTTTGTAGGTTTACCGATTGAGACATCATTCAATTTCTTCCCGCCGTTCAGCTTTGAATATAAACTGTTGATAATGATCCTGAATGCACCTTGACCGAACCTGTTCAAATGATAGTGATTAGCCCACAATAGATCATCATTTGAAAAATATATGGGAATTGATGGTTGTTCACTAGTACCTTTCCGGAGCGTCCCCAAGTAGCCACGATCACTGTTCAATAAATCAGAAATAATTTGAATGTCTGTGGCCCAGTCTCGTGGGTCGTTGAAAACCATAATCGCTTCGAATGGGGTTTTTGATAACGATTTATGTTTCCTTGCGACTCTTTTGAGATACTCATCACTGGCAGCCGTAAACGGCGAAATAACCTTATTCAATGCCAGAATGTCTACCGGCTGAACCACAGTCTCGAAACCGTATGTCTCTGCAACTTCTCTAACAGTGTCAACACCACAACATAGCACTTTCTTATGTCTATTAACTAATGCCTTAAACGGTGTATGACTTTGCACAATCTGTAATGGAGATATTTCAACATCCAATGCGTCTGAGAGGAATTCTGTACGCTGTTTTTCAAGAACACCTCCCCCATTGGTGAGCATAATGTATGGAATCTTCTCGTTGTTCAATAGTTTTAATGCCTCAGAAGCACCTGGTATAGGAGTCTTAGATCTCAGTAAGACACCATCTATATCGAATGCAAAAGCAATATCAGTGTGGAGCGCCCTGGTCAATGCTCTTTTAATTCCAAACAATGACATTTTCAAAGTTGGTGCAGATATCCGTGGTGTGTCATCTGATTAGCGGATGTTGTTTCACAACAAATGGTTACATAAGACTTTAATTTTTAAAGGTAGGATACAGTTTTATCAGTAATTTATGCATTTTGAAGTGAATGCCTTACCACAAGATACACATTATAACCGTAATTGAAGCGGCACACAGGTTCACAGCGACTTATAATCGTGCATTAAACTATGAATGTCTATAAATAAATACGTCTAGATTGATAATAATTTTTGTACATTTTCCTCGAAACCGGCGTGTTCGTACCCTTCTTCAGTACTATAGCTCCTTGAAGCATCGAATTGTAACAGCTCTGGATCAGTAAGGACTCCGATAGCACGCCCCACCACCAATAAGCCTGGTGGTCTTGATCCAATCTCTTCTACAGTTTTTGGTACAGACTTTAGTAAGGTTCTCGTTATACGCTGGTCTGGACAAGAAGCTCTTTCCACAATAGCTGCTGGGACGTTTTCATTCCAACCTTTTTCCAACAATGCATTGATCAAAACTTGAGCTCTGTGGAGAGACATTAAAAATACCGTGGTTCTTGTTTCCACGTACTCGGGGATGACTGGGAGAGCTCCTTTTCTTCCTGTTCCTGTACAGATTAAAACTTGATCTGCAACATCACGTTGCGTTGCGGGTATATTCGACACCACCGTGGATGCAAGGGCAGAGGACAATCCTGGAAGCACAAACGGCGTGAACCCTTTGTCTTTGAAAAACAAGAACTCTTCGCCACCTCTTCCAAAAATATATGGATCGCCCTGTTTTAGCCTCACCACTTTTAGTCCTTTCTGTAAGCCCTCAAGTCCTTTTTCTAAAAGCTCTTCTTGAGCTCTTTCTGCATTACCGGGGAACTTTCTTGCAATGAAGGTTTCAGTTCCTTGTGGAATTAGCTGTAAAACCTTTTCTGGAACCAACTTGTCCGCAAGAATCAGATCTGCTGTCTTAATCTCGTGAAGAGCACCAATGGTCAGCATGGACACCGATCCTGGACCGCTTCCGACTAAAGAAATTGACCCTTTCTTTGCTATGGTTGTCTTGAGACTTGTAGATGTAGAAACCTCAACCTTGGCACCATCATCTTTACTGGCGTCTTTATCTTGAGAGGTTTTCTGTTGCTTCTTTAGAGGCGCTTCTCCTGGGGTAGTTGCCTGAGAGATTTGTTGGTACTGATCGGCCAATTGGTCCACTGAAAGTTCTGCCAACGATTGCAAAGGGTAGTACTCCATGATTTGAGATAGCCATCTACTACGTTTCATAGCCAACTGTTTCTCATTCACGTTAAACTCGTACACAATTTTGTTCAACTTATGCGACTCCCAAACGTCTTCGTCAACGCCGAAACCTAGTTCTTGTAAATCCTTGTTCAAGAAGTGCGAGTGAATAATTTGGTTATGATCCTCATAAATAATTCTTTCTCTAAGGTGTCCCATATTTTTCACAACTTTAGATATATTAATGGGTAATCGTGACACGATTTCTCTTTTGATCCTGTTTGCCAGCAAACAACCTTGCCCATTAGTGGTGATAGCGATCTGCAACCCACTATTTCCAGGATCGTTGAATGTTGAACACATAGAAAACGTAGAGTATTCAGGCCTTTGATGGGTGTTGACAGGAATTCTAAGTTTCAAACACTGTTCAAAGATATCTCTGATCAACAGAGACTGCTTTGAGTCTAAATTGACGAAGACTCTGTCAACGACTTTACCAACTTCAGTTCTACCGAGGCGTGTTAAGTCAGAAAGCTCAAACTCCCGGTCCAAAAGAACCACTGAATCCTTACCGTAAAACTTCTCGGATAGTTGCTTCAAATCCGAACTTTTACCACTGTGAACCACCACGCATGAAGCACCAGAACCTAGTATACTGTTAATTCTTGACTGAGTGACATTAACTGACTGCGTCCCAATAAGCAGGTACTGTTCTCCCACCGATTTCAAAGTGGTGATCAAAGGAGTGTGCAGTTTCTCTGCAAAAATGGACTCCACTTGAACGGACATTAGTGAGTGTATATTTCTTCGAGTTGTGACAGTGAGTATCTTACAATCAATTGACCTCTTGGCAAATGTATAAAAAGAGTTATTCCCTGGCTTGCAAACTGATGTGTACATACAATACACATACATATATGTATATATATATTCATTCCCAACTTGAAGCTGCCATGTAATCGACTCGATGACATGTTTAACGTCCAAAGTCTGATGAGTCCAGAAGCCTTAGTTTGAATCACACTGTTTTACACTTAATAACGTAAGGCAATGCTTAGGCTTGCCAGTCAAAACTCCATAGTTGAAGCTCATCTCTAATTCAAAAGCCACAACTGTGACACTGAAAAAAAAAAAAAAAAAAAAAGGTTGGAAAATAAGAAGCGAAGTCACGTGCGAGGACGTGTTCACGTGACTATAACTTTTCTCGTTATATTTTTGTTTTTTTTCCCAACTCCCAAAGCGAGCTTCGGATCATCCCCCACGAGTTGCCGAAACACTGCAGTTTCTATGCTTTTGTTGGAACAACCATCAGATGACCCTGTGCTTAAAGCTTGATCCTGCTAAAGGTGACATCAAAAATCTTGCCTCGTATATTTAATACGACACATTTCCAGAGATGAGGTATGTTGAGATGAGAGAGAAATAAATGATTGTTTTGATGGCAGTTGCAATGAAGCGATTCTATCAATACGATTTGGCAGTCTAAGACAGAACAGGGCTCAAGCAAACTCACAACAGAAATCAAATCAAAGATGGCTAAGAGACCTTTGGGATTAGGTAAAAGTAAGAATCAAAAGAAACAGAAAGTTAGCAACAAGGACGATGGATCTAAGAAGGAATTGAGCCAATCGCCAGAAGACATTGCTGCAACATCTTCCGAGGCTAACCAAATTGAGATTGCGTTAGACGAAGATGAAGATGCAGACGATGAATTGGTCCAACTGAAGGGTTTATGGAACACCTTTTTGAAGGACAAGGACAATCAGCTGCTGTTGAACGGTGTTGTTCACGAGTGCGACAGATTGTTGCGTGAACAAGAAAATGATAACGCTGTTGTTTTGAGTGACGTGTTTCACTCCATTTATGCGCAGGCTCTATCAGAATTGACTGTTTTCCTTGGAGAGGAGAACGACGACGATGAGAAGAAGTATAAATCCATGGACGAGTTTTTCGAGGCTGCCCAGGAAAGATGTAACACTGGTCTTGCCAAGCATTCTGAATCTTCATTGTTGCCTTTGACCCAGAGCAAAATTATTTTCCAAAGGATCCCATTGCAGTACATTTCTCAGCTTAACTTATTGGATCAAAACGACGAGAAGTACAAGCTTTACGAGTTGCTGGAGCAGGGGAAAAAATCCTACACCTTGGCGCCTGGCTACCCACAGCTGGCTTTCGATGTGCTATCAAGCTTCTACGATTTACTTGACATCATCGAGACCTTTGAAGATAAAGATGAATTGGAAGACGGTCTGGATAGTGACGACGAAGGTGACGAACGTGTTGAAGTTGTCCTACACGAGAACCATCCTTTAAAGAAAATAAAAAATAACATGGATCAAAACTACGAATGGCTAAAGAAGAACCTGTTGTCCTTGCTCGAAGACGTTTCTTCAGCCAACGAAGGCCAAGCTGCATCAGATGCGGAAAAGAAAGACTCAACTACTGAGTTGTACAAAAGTGTGGCAAGTACTCTTGGTCAGTTATACTTGAATCTTGCAGAAGAGCCATCGAAAACTTTTGCAGAATTAATGTACGACAGTGATGACGAGGAGCAGACTGACAAGAAAGCATTGAAAGAAGCCAAAAAGGCACAGAAAGAAGCAATCCCATTGTTGAAACATGCTGTCAAGTACTTGGAAGAAGCACAGGTTGAAGATGAACCTCAAACTTGGGTCGACGTCGCAGAGGCAATTATTGATCTTGGTAATTTATACGAATTTGAATCTAAAGAGCAAGAGGATGCTTACCAGAAAGCAGAGGCAATTCTCCGTAAGGCCAACAAAGCGACTCATGGTACTTATCAGGTTATCTTGGATAACTTGTTGAACAAAGAGTAGCTTGTTTGCAATGTATATCGGATAAAATAAATATTATAAAGGACATATTTGACAATATGAAAAATAAACATTTTTATAGAGTTTTAATGGATCACGGTACGAGACTGTCTAATTAGAATTATTCATGGTCTTTCCCGGCACCTCTCGGTAGATTTTGTTTCTGTTGAAGTTTGCCATTTACTTATATTCATGATCTTTTTCTGTCATATTGAAAGGGAAAAAGTAAGATATACAAGTAACGAACAACTTCAAAATAAAAAATATATAAAGTGATATTGGATGCAACAAAAACTCTGGGGCAAAAGCTGACTGATTGTACCCTGATATAATCCGTCAAAAACTTAGAATAATTCGTCCGCAATGAGTACTACAGCAGGAACACCAAACACTGCATCCACCGCTAATGTATCCAGTCTAGCGTCTTCGAAAACCATTAAGCAAATCGGCGAAACTGCATGGAAAAACCGAACGGTTAAGATCAACGCCGAATTATTCACACTTACATATGGATCGATAGTATCTCAATTATGCCAGGATTACCAACGTGACTTCAAAAAGGTCAACGACCAGTTATTTTCCATGGGGTATAATATTGGAATCAGGCTTATCGAAGATTTCTTGGCTCGTACGGCGATTCCAAGATGTGATAATTTCGTTACAACAAGTGAGGTTATCAGCAAATGCGCGTTCAAGATTTTCCTTAATATAACCCCAGCTGTCACAAATTGGTCCACTACCAAGAACTCTTTCTCTCTAATATTCAACGAAAACCCTCTATCAGATTTTGTTGAGTTACCAATGGATGCGTCAAAGGAGTTGTGGTACTCCAACATACTATGTGGTGTTTTGAAAGGTGCATTGGAAATGGTTCAACTGGATTGTGACGTGTATTTTGTATGTGATGTCTTGAGGGGTAACCCACAAACTGAGCTCAAGGTGAAACTAAATAAAATTCTCAAGGATGAGATGCCTGCTGGCGAGGATTAACTTGGCTATTTTTGGCGATGTAAGGAAAGCTTCATTAGTATTCATTATGCGTCGTTAAGAACAACTGCGTGATTATATGTTATATACCAGTTCATAAAAAGATAGAATAAACGGCAATTAGAATTGATGAAGCCAATATCGAAATGCTCATTTATTTTCTTCATTGACCCTGCGTTTTCTTATCAATGATGCAATATGGGAATCTGTCTCGATAGGCTCCATATCGGCAGATCCTGTAGCGAGTTCTTCATCCTGCACTCCATTACCAGTATCGATATCTGAGAAAATAGGAATGTCAGTCAAAGAGCCTCTGGAGTTTATTCTCGACAATGCGTTGGATATTTTTGAGTCGCTTGAAACGATCGAAGATGAACGAGTTCTGTTGACTAAATCATCTTCAGATTCGGCATTGTTCGCCTGATCGTTATAACGTCCATAAAGCTCTTTCCGCAAGTCTCTTTGCTCCTGCAAATCTGGGAACACCATGGGTCCCAAGTCATTACAAACCTGTGTGATTTCTTGACTTAGTTTGTTTCTGGTTTCCCTTAGTTTCTTACATGTATGTCCTGGGTAAATGGAAGACACGATTAAAGGTGGAAAAGACTTGATTATATCCATACCCATTTCTCCAGTGATGAAGCTGATATACGTTGCGAGGATCAACACAGCATAGCAATAGAAAAAGTACAACGTCTTGCTGTTGAAGATGAAATGCGAAACAATTAACCAGTTGTACATATCTGGATGTTTTCTGGTGATGTACACCATGACCAACGAATAAACCGTGTACAGAGTTGGAGCCATGGATAACGCAACAAAGATTTTCCAGGTCGCGAGCAAATCTTGTCCCCTGATCTTAACCGCAGATTTTTTCAAACCCTCGAGTGCCTTCTTCCTGGAAAAATAGTTGCACGTAATGAATATTGGACTGAACAAAATGACACCTGGCAACGACCATAATATCATAAAGAATAGTTGAACGCTTCTGATCAAAAACGTTACGATGACTATCCATTTTTCGTCCTTTGGATGCAGTTCCATAACTTGGTGATCTTTTAAGCCCATCCTGAAGAGCATCTTATTGTAATTCTGAATAGCCTTCTTCAAGTTTTGAATTCTGGGTTCATCTTTGAACTTAGAGTAACCGACCAACAGTCTCCTATTCATTTCAACCACCAAAGATAGCGGAATCCTTCGATAGGAGCCGTTGTTTCCAATTTGAGTCAACGAAGGTCCAAGCTCATCTCTCTTCGACGGTTGGTACAACCTTCTTGCAGTTTGCACAGCCATTAGGGTATCATAATCGTCTGCGTTTACTGTTACAGAGTAAAGCGCCTGCTCAATTCGCTTCAAAAGAGACGAGATGGCGCCGCGTGCATCCTTCAAATATTCAGCGCCCATTGCACCGGTAACCACAATGGGCTCTGTATATTCAAGCGTTGCCCTAGATCTGAACTTGTGCCTATGGAAATAATGCAACCCACATGGAACGACATGCACTTCCATCGTCGGATCGGCCGCGACAGCACCAAGCGCCATGATAGCTACTCCGGCCTTGATCGGAAGAAGCGACGGTCTATCGTGGGACCCTCCCTCGGGGAAAATCCCAACGCACCCTTTGGTATGCAAATGGTTGAAGACGTGTTCAAAGACCTTGGAGTTGTCGATCCGTTCAGCGTACAAGAAACACGTAGGTTTCGAAATGCAGGCCCTCACACGATCTGTATCGGCAAACGGCTTTCTCAGCCTTATCGTTTCATCATCGATGACGCTTTCAATCTGAGCGTTCCCCAGATAACCTGGAAGTCCGATCAAAGATTTTGCGGAGAACCGCGATAAAGCGTCCACTGAACCTTCCTGGGAAACCAATTTCACTAGAGTAGGATCAGAATCATAATCTGGCACGTATAGTTTGATGTGCGCGGCCACTGGCTTCAAATTGTCCTGAACCCTGGTCACTGGGATGCCGCCGGTCCAGGAGGCAAAAAGTTTGACGAACTTATTCGATTTGATCGAGCCAGCTGCAGTGATAAAACACGTCTGCTTGGAACGAGAGCCCGCGATCTTTCTCGTCCGAGACATCACCAAACATGGGTCAATGAATTGGTTTGCATGCGGAGCACACACGAGAATCGTCGGCGTGCCTTTCCGGGGAACGTGATATGCACCGCTAACTTTAATCTCTCGAAAGAAAATCGTGAAAACTATATCGAAGATGAAAACCGCTACATCGTACAGCCACGATCGGACGGTGTATTGCTGGCCCGAGTAGTCATTGTGGAAGCTTGCATCGATGTGGGGCGACTCAGCTGGCATTGTTTCAAAAACCCTTAAAAACGAAAAAAAAAAAGAGGAAAAATAAAGGTTCTTTAATTCTCTTTTGCAGCAGCACCAATTGACCCACTCACTACACTCACCTGAATCAAGGGTACAATTCGTCAGAGACAAAGGTCAGAAAAACCCACTTACCGAACGGTAGTTTCACTTTACAGTTTCACTTTACAGATTCACTTGTCCTAATGTAAAAAGTGTAATCCATTGCAAGACAATGCAAATATAAATACTGTCAAAGAAGAAAAAAAAAAAAAACAAAAAAAAAAAGCCAGCTCATCGCTTCATCGCTTCAGAATTCTTTCCATGAAAATATCAAAACTAGAAGAGAAAAACAGGCTGATCTCATCCCAGAACCCTATCAGCCCCTTCCAGCCCCTTCCAGCCTGTCAAGGACATTCCAACCAACCCACACGGAAAAGTCCCAACAAATGGCTGAGAACAGCCAGACGGTTGAGGGAAACATGGTGCGCGGGAATGGTCGCGCGTCACGTGCGCTGCGCAGTTAAGTCGCGGTTCCCGAGCCGCGGACCGCCCCTAAACCCCCCTTGGGACCGGGAATAACGCGCTTTCTCTCTCGGAGATACGCCGGGGCGACCAGGCCTTATGCCGAAAACGGACGGCCCCCGCAGAAAGCCACGTGAAAGAGGACAGCGCGCGGTCTCACTGGGGCGGGGGTGTCGCGCCCAGAGACCGCGCCGGGTAACGCTGGTCCCCGCGGCCCGAAAAATAGCGCAGGGGATGCGCGCCCTGGCGCGCACCGATCTGAGCACACCGGGATTTATTATTGCGGACAGCAAATCACCGGCAGAAAGAAAACGGGAAAAAGGCCAACAACACTCAGGTGAATGTGAAACCTGTTGGCAATCGGAGATAGGAAGTAGATGGCACCAGAGCCCTCAGCAGCTGCAACTCAGCAGCTGCTACTTCAGTTCTACTTCAGCTGAGACAGTTGTGTTCAATTGAGCACAAGCACAGAATCGGAGTCAGAATTAGAACTAGAACTAGAACTAGAACTAGAACCAGAATCAGAATCAGAATCAGAACTGGAACCAGAGTCTTTGCAGGATATTTATCCACAGGAAACAGAACAGTGCAAATCGGTTTTTCCAGCTACACACGGCTCCAGCAGCCGTCTACGTAGGAACCACAGCGTTTTCAACCACTTCGGGAATGTAGTTTTCGCAAGGCACTGTTGTATTCGAGGCGGTGCAGCAGTAGTCAACCTGAACATATCGGATTTGTAAGGAATTTTCTCTACGCATGCTATCAGTTCGCACTGAGGACGTTTTTGCTTCTGCGTTTTCTACGTCGGAGATTTTCAGTTGCGGCTATATCCTTACATATCCATATATATAAGGATATAGATATAGATATATATATATATATATAACCATAGATACGTTTGACTAATACATGATGGGTGTCAACGCATATAATGAAGATCGGCAGTTTATTTTTAGGAAGGGTTCCTGAAGGAAATTAGCGGAGTATAGGGTTTAGATAAAGGGGACCTGTTTTAGTTTTTGATTAGCCTTACTTCCTAATTGGCACATATATAAAGTACTAAGATTCCTTACTCTCAATTAATTACCAACTTCTCTCTTTCTTATTAGTTGCAATAAATTAGCGGACCTTAATTTTTTTTTTGATATTTTTTTTTTTTTGTCAATAAGAAAAAAAAAAAAAAAGGTTATAATCAGAATCAGAATCAATACAGAGAAAGTGGTCTTGCGAAATGTCGAGTACAAGTACAATTTCTAGCATTGCATCAACAGTCACTTCGGCGTTGGCGACAGCCAGTGCATCGGTCGACCCGAACGATGTTAATTACTATTCCGGTAGTGTACCGAATTTGAGGTTCAATGCCTGCATGGCAGCGATTTTCTTTTTGCTTTTAGTGTTCCATGGATTTGTCGGAGCGTACACTAAGCAATGGTGGATTTGTGTTTGCTTCGTGTGTGCGTGTGTGCTTGAAACGCTCGGTTACATTGGTAGAGCGTTGGTGCATCAGGATGGTGGGCCACAGGCGGATTATTTCATTATGCAGATTGTGTGTTTGACCATTGCGCCAGTTTTCACCATGGCTGGAATATACTACCAGTTGGCGAAATTGATCGAGATTTACGGCTACAATTTCGCGTTGCTGCCCACTCCGATGTCGTACTCTTACATTTTCATTGCGTGTGACATCGTTTCTCTTGTCATTCAGGCTATCGGTGGTGGTACTTCTGCCAGTGCCGTTAGAGAGTTGAAGAGCACAGACACAGGCGACAACATTTTTGTTGCCGGTCTTGCGGTGCAAGTGGCCTCGATGACCATCTTTTTGGGGTTGTGGTTCCATTTCTTGTACGAGATCTACGTGAAGACCAGAGCCGAATACTTGGGCATCTCCCATTGGAAATGGGGCCAACTGTACAGAGTTTCGAGGTTCGATATCGACCACATGTTCAGACCCAAGTACAGGATGATCAGGGAAGGCCACCGTTGGACTTTCCGCTATTTCAACTTGGCGTTGACCGTTGCTGTGCTGTTCGTGTACGTGCGTTGTATTTACAGAGTTGCAGAGTTGGCTGAAGGATGGAACGGGAACTTGATCTCGCACGAATGGTACTTTATCGCTCTTGACGCGTTGATGATGTCCTTGGCAACCGTGGTGTTGTCGGTGTTCCACCCAGGTTTCGCATTCCTAGGCAGAGAAGTGCAGATCCCAGTCACTTCTACAAAGAAGGGCCTAGAAGATACAGAGGACGACTCGAAGCAATCCCACAACGACTTTGACAACCGTGACGAAAAGGAATCCGAATCAAATAGCAGAACAGGCGTTTTGTCCAGTATATTTGGAAGAAAGAGCCGTAAGGATCGTTTTGCAAACTTCAGTTAAAAGCCATCCGATGTCCAATATCGCAATGTCAAGTGATGAAGTTGATCTCGAAGAACGCTAATTTGTCTGTTTGAGTCTTGATTTTTTATATGTCCTTTTGGGTATCGTTAGGTTTGCCGAATCATACTGACATCCGGCAGCTTCCATTCACCGTGCGGTCTTAGTTTTTTTTGTTCTTTCTTTGTTATAGTGGGAACCAGTATCACATTCGTTTTGCTTCACAGCCTCATTTTGTGAGGATTTATAGAATTACCCCGCATACCATAGTTTCCCCTTTGTTGTGAAAGATGCAGTTCAAAGGTTCATGATAATACACTTTTTAATACGAGATTCAAACACATATGTTTGATTTATGAAGATGCGAGGTTACATACATTTTGTATATTAAATGATTGATTTTTTTTCAAGTCAGATTCTCTATTAGGATGTGTGGTAATACTGTGTTACAGGTCTGGTGTCTTTTAGTGCTTTAATTATTGAATGTTGATTGATATTGATTGGCCTTTTCATCCTCGAATAACGGCTAATGATGAATCCTGTAAATTTTGTCTAACAGAGTTGATCTTGTTGCTTGGATCACCACTCAATAGCTCTCTACTTTCTTCGTAATCCATCCATTCGTTGGCAAAGTCATTTAGGTCTTCTGACTCCAAAGTTTTTGTCCCTTCCGTTATCTCCGAGTACAGTGTCTTCACTTGATTGAAATCGGTGATGAAAGTGGAATTATCTTTGCTGAACTGATTCTCTTTCGTCCATGGCTGGTACAAGTGAGTGGAAATGTTAGCCTGTGTTATTGGGAATGTTTTCCAACCCATCATTGACTTGAGTATTGTAGAAACATTTGGAGACCATCTCTGAGGGTCATCAATGATAAATAGTTTGTGTTCTGGTATTGTGCGGTGCAACTGAGAGAACAAATGTACTAATCGAGTAGTGATGTACATCTCATGTCCCTGGTGGTCTTTATCCAACCCAAGAAGCTTTGCTGTCATGTGACACCAGTAGTCCATTGTCTGAAACTCTTGTTTCAAGAATCCTTTTTGAGGATCGTATTCGATGTAAGCCTGAGTCCATTTCTTCTGTTGAGAATCGATTTGAACTAAATCACACGGGAGAAATTTCACAACATCGTTAATCATGGTAACAAATACCGGATCGTCGATCTGATAGTTCATATGATTAGAGAGGATCCCTTCCTTCATTACCTTGATCTTGGGATCGCTCGGACTTCTTGCCTTATAATCTATCTTAGTATCATAAAGTGGCACCAAGTAGTAATTCAATCGATTATACACACCGCTAGTCACATACCTTTTAAAATAGTTGACAACATGCTCTGCATTTTCAATACCTGCGTTTAGATCAGTGTAGAGACACACCACGTTGAGGTCGTAGTAAGGATAGTAGTTAAGCTTATATTCAACGTGCAACCAACGCGCCATGCAATGTGATAATAAGGGTTGTAATTTGGTTACCTCATTGATGCGAGAACTAGATTTCTTGGCGAAGAAATTGTTCCTTTGGGAGTTTGTTAGATTGTTCCATTCTATGAAATCACGTAATGTTGCGTTGAAAGGAACTTTAGGTAGGCCTTTTTGTAGAAGTTCTACTGTCTCTAGAAGCGGTAGAGTAGCCTTAGAAAATCGGCTCATTATATTCAGGATTTGACAAATAAAAGCACGATATGTGGTTGGCACTGTTACCTACTAACTTTTTTTGGTGTGACGTTCAGGTACATCGAGGCCGAAACGTATCAGTCACTATGTCTATATTCTAGTAGATGTTTTACATATGTGTATCCTTTAATCTTTTGTCAGGTTAAAAGTCATACTATAAAGAGATATCGTTTTTTACCTTCACTAGGAAGTCAAGCAAACAGATACTCTGCAAGAAACAATCGAACCATGGATCCAAAGTAAAATGATAAGAAATTTTGAGCTTCACTGTGATGAGTAGCGTTATTGACTTATCCTGCAGCTGCAATCTTTGATTTTCTTTTCACCGCAGATCCTTTGTATCTCTAATTTCGTAGATACAATAATTGTACTGCATGATCATAAATAAAGGCCGGTGAATAGATATGCAGACTACAAACCAAGAATGGGTTGAATATCATGGTTGAAATTGGCTTTGGATGTCGAACTGTATTGCCCTTCAAATTTTTCTATACATCCTCGGCTTTATGGATAGTTAAATGTCTGGTGTTTCTCTTCGAAATGAGCATTTGTGAATGTGTCCTTAAACTTTATTTACAAGCGTTCTTTTTATGTAAACACTAAAATGAAAACAATAAACATTTCACAAAACACAGTTAAATAAAAGAACTAGAGACGAAGGCGTTGGAAAAGACAGCCCAGGCCACCAGAAACCATTATGAAAGAACCATTGGATAACCTAAAGATCTCTGGAATTTTTGGTTCCTCGTCGAAATCAAGAACATGCTTTTCTGCTTCAAAAGATCTTGTCGCATACGCCGCATCAGGCGGTGTGGTTGTAGCGCAAGTAGATACAGACAAACAACAGATAGTTAAACAGCGGTTCTTCTGTGCTTCCTCTAGATTGCTCCGCCAAGAATCCCATTCGCTTACTACTGTTTCAAAAGACAGTTACGGACTTATAAAGCCAGATCATAGTATTGTCATTAAAGGCGATACGTGGAATGATTCTGACGATCCATCGGAGAAAGCACTAACAATTGGTTCAGATCTATCACCAGCTCGATGCTCACCGTCAAAAATTAAAGACAGAATTAAAGATATTTCGTGTTTGAACCTATCCGGAGATGGTAAGTTTTTGATTGTTGGAGAAACAGGCCATCAACCTAGAATATTACTTTATTCAATGGCTTCGGACTCTAATGATTTCCCAGTGTTTGTAATACATCAACACAGCTATGGGATATCTCAATTGCAGTTTCACCCCGATGACAGTACTATTTTCACTAGTCTTGGTTTGATAAATGATGGCTTTTTACATATATGGAAGCTTACTGCCAACAGCGTAAGGTTGATAGCAAGTAATAAGAATTCAACGATAGTTTTAGGACTGAATTGGTATAAAGACTCTGCTATTGTGACATACGGAGTAAGACAAATTAAAGTATGGAAGTTCGAGAACCCTCATAACGCAGCTAGTAATAAATTATTCCTTCCTAGAACAAGAACTGCTATAAAAGGAAAAAATATTGTACTAGGTTCTTTGATTGAGACAACTTTCATAGACTCAGAATGGCTACGCGATGATCAATTGCTATTCTTGACTGATTCCCACCAAGTGGTCCTATATCAAAATGGATCGTTAATAAGTCTCTACGGGTTAGACAATTCCAAACAATATGATAACATCCTGGTGG
Source organism: Kluyveromyces dobzhanskii (assembly GCA_003705805.3). Lineage (NCBI taxonomy): Eukaryota > Fungi > Ascomycota > Saccharomycetes > Saccharomycetales > Saccharomycetaceae > Kluyveromyces > Kluyveromyces dobzhanskii. Next base: position 694,039 of record PPJP03000005.1, on the reverse strand, counting down.
ACTGGGAAAACGACAAGTTATGGTACTCATATGACGAATTTATCGACAGTTTTTGCTTAACTTATCTGCTCAATCATCAGGAAAGGCTAAAACCAGGAAGTAGTAGCTCACATAGTAGAGGGGGAAGCCCATTCAAGAATACAATGTTCGATCAAAAGTTTGTTGATTCAGATGCAATCGTTCGTGATAAGCATAAAATACTCATGATGAAAAGACTGGCCGATAAAACAGTACTCTATTGCACCTCTAAAGGTGAAATTTCACTCGTTAATGAGACCATAAAGCAGATATCAAATCCGTCGTTGAATGATATAAGTGTTTTCAAAAAAATCGACGATAGCCTAGCTATCGTTTGCAGCAAGAAAGGTGACATCAAACTATTCAACGGGAGCGAACTTGAACAGTACGAACTTGTAATCTCAGAACTCTTGGCTGATGAAGAAGTGACTTCTTTGGACTTTAATGTGAAAGAAAATTATATTGTAGTTGGTGACTCCTCAGGTAAGATCTCCATATACAATAATAAAATGGCGGAGTATAGCAATAACATCCACAGCAGTGCCATAAATGATACTAAAATCTACATAAAGGATAACTTCAAGGTTGTAATCACCGTTAGCAGAGATAGGACTATTAACTTCATTCAACTTAATGACGGAGGCGAATGGAATATATGCGAAACTTTAAAAGAGAACAAAGGGAATATTATACAACTGGAAATTTGTGACGATAAATTGTATACTATTTCTAGCGACAGAACAGTATCTTGCTACCGTTTAGACATTGTCGATAGCTCATTAAATGTCTCAAAAGAAAACATTCTTTCGGTCAAAAGCTCGCCATTAAGATTGCAATTGACTGCCACAAATATCGTTGTATCTCGCTCCGATAAAACTATTCAGATTTTTGATAAAAAAACAAATGCCCTTCCCAGAGTACTAAGACTATGCGATGAACAAGGTGATGGTATCTTAGTCAATCATTTCTACGTCAACGCTGACTGTGACCAGATTTTATGTTCTTCTTCGTTGGACAAAACTATAAGATGTTTCAGCTTTTCCACAGGAAAGATCCTCAATCAATACTACGCCCACGCAGATCCTGTTGTTGGGATGATTACTGTTGCAGATAAACTTGTTACTGTTACCGGAAATGGGTGTCTCTTTTCCTGGGAAATGAGACCTGAGGATGAAGTGACCGAGATTGTGAGCAAACCTTTGGAATTGAATAGCGGAATCAGCACAAATACGATTTTATCTACACCAACAACACCCATTCGCAATGAAAAGCCGTTCTCCCCAATTAGACTTCAGCATCCAACCCCCACCTCCTCTCCATTGAGGAAAGAAAGCCCCATTAGTGCCAGCAATAAAAGAGGGTTCATACCATCAAACCAACTCAAATCTTGTAAGTCGAAGCCTCAAGACATACTCTCCAGTTTAACTCAGCTTAGAATAAGTTTAACTAATGAAGAAGAGTTAGACAACATAGAAGATATAAAGAAGGAGGTTTCAATGATACATGCATTACTTGTACCGCACGACCATGTGCTAAAGAGTTTTGGTGACGAACTGATGCAATTGATTGAATCTAAGGTCAGCAATTGATCTGACCGCTCAATAGCATTGAATCGATATAATCACGAATAAACTTTCGCATTAGTAGCGTTCTCTTTTGGTTTGAACGTCATAGAGCTTAACCAAATTTGATTAGCAAAATAAAAAGAGCTTTATTACTAAGATTTGTTGAAAAAGAATATATATAATGCAGCAGTTTAAAACAACAACCATCACAATATGTATACAATGAATAATTTGTAGCATTCAGGAAAAGCCCAAATGATAAGGCAAAGTATTCGAAAGATGCATGTCAAAGCAATTAAGATGAGATGGCTCACTGGTGGGGTCAACTACTCGTATTTATTAAGCACACAGGATAAGAAAAAGAGCTGGTTGATCGATCCTGCAGAAACCTTGGAAGTGATGAGGGATTTGACCAGTGACGAAGTGGGAAGCATTGAAGCCATCGTCAACACGCATCACCATTATGACCACGCTGGTGGAAATGTGACAACGCTTGCCGCCTTAAAGGAAAAAGGGAATCACTTGTCTAGGGTTATTGCTGGCTCTCAACGCTCTGCAATTGCGAACGATATTCCAGACAACTTACAAGAATACACACTGGGAAACATAAACATCCTTTGCATCAGAACTCCGTGTCATACCCAGGACTCTACTTGCTATTACGTACGTGATACCGATACCAAGGAACAGGCAATTTTCACTGGTGATACTTTGTTCACAGGTGGATGCGGCAGGTTCTTCGAAGGAACAGGTGAGGAAATGGATGACGCATTGAACGTGAGACTCATGAAGAACTTGGGAAATAGTGCCAATTGGGAGAACGTCAAGGTGTATCCAGGCCACGAATATACCCTAGGTAACGTAAAATTCATTCGTGAGTATATTTACCTGCACAAAAGTGACAACGAACGTTTCAACAAGCTTGAAACATTCGCCAAGGCAAACGAGGTTACTACAGGCCAGTTCACAATCGCTGATGAACAAGCGTTCAATCCGTTCATGAGGCTCGATGACCCGATTGTTAGAAGACAGGTTGGTGACTCGCAAGGTTCTTCGGCTAGATCCCAAATAATGGACAAGCTAAGACAGATGAAAAACAACGCTTAACAGCACTATGTCTTTCGAAAAAACAACATCCAAAGCTATATACCTAGCATTGGCTTGTGTAATTAGCTAGGTAACACTTATAATATAACGCGCATATTTAACAGCTGCATCCTTGATCTACACTAGGATGGCTTTTATGAGAAGCGAAAAATGAAGAAAAAAATGTCCGTGAAACACGAAGCAATCGTAGAAACTCAACTGTAAATTCGAGCTTCCAGATCCTGGATGTCAGACATCCAGTTCACACAAAACAGCAAGCTGCTCGGTATTCAGCTCCGTGCTAAACTATATGCGTTGGATTTTTTTAATCCAAGACATCTAATTTCTCTCTGTTGTCCGCGCTCGACGATGTAGCAGGTTAGAAGGACCACTGACCGCCAAGTTCTTATCTAAACAGAGAATTTAAAGATTCCGAGGAGCTATGAACAAGAAAGATTTAACATACGATCATAAACATGTCTGACTAAAATACCCAAGATATGAATAAAGAGATGAGATGCCAAAATCTTTTCTCTTTATATAATCATCAAGGTGCCCTCTATGGGCAAAATTTGACGAAAGAAAAAAAAAAAGGAAGAGCCAACGATAACCCGGACATGAATGTATCAATATTCGACTTCTGCAAGTGTTGAAATAAGAATTAAAGGAAAGGAATGGCCTTTTTGTAATTAGGGCCTGTTAGAATGTAAACCCCTATAGTTGCAAACTGTATTAAAAGTGTTGTTTAGAGCCAAGTACTAAAGCACATTGGTTACAAGGTGTGATCAGATTTTTCATTGTTTCAGTAGCCCAAAAGGAAATCAAACTGGACCGAAAAAAATGAGTGACAAAGTAGAAGACGTTGCAATTGACGTTGACGTTGACTCTACTGAAGACAAGAAGATAGGAAATGTTGAAGAGCCCGTCGCAGAATCCGTATCCGAGGCCGTAGCAGATAAATCAAAAGCTTCAGCTGAAAAAGAACCTGTAGAAAAGGGTTCAGCTCCAGTGAACTCTGGTGCGGAGGTTCAAGAAAAAGAAGAAGATCAGGGGAAAGAGGCCGCACCTCCGTTGCCTGTAAGAAAGTCGGTCTCCCCAGAAGTGGAGGCCGATAAGGAAAATCCGATGATGAAGCAACTGAAGGAGGCCTTCCCAAGTATAGATGAGAGGTACGTGAAGGCAGTGCTGATTGCCTCTCAAGGTAAACTGGATCCTGCTTTCAACGCCCTTTTATTTTTATCCGATCCAAACTTTGAGAAAGAAGCACCACTGCCAACCAGACCAGTAGAACATTCCACGCATGGAGAGAGGCGCCAGCTGACACAATTGGAGCAAGACGAACTGTTGGCTCGTCAATTGGATAAGAAATTCAACAAGCACGGGCACAGCTCTGGAGAAAGAACTGCACGTGAACAAAGAATCAGACAACGCGAACGTGAATACGAAAGACAATACGGATCCACAGCTCCAAGGCGCAGACGCGATTCTGACGGGTACGACAACTTCAACGACGATGCCGATGAAGAAGACGACGTGTTTAGTACCTTCGTAGACAAGGACCTACCACAGATTCGTGATAACCTCAACCGTAACATTCAGGAAACCGGTAAGAAGATTAGTTCATGGTTTAGCGGAATCACGAAGAATCTGGTTGATGATGATGCAAACTACTCAGAAACCCGGCAAAGACGTTCCCAATCCAGGTTCAATTCCTTTGGAGATCGTTATCGTGACGGAAATGACGAACTGGATGGCCCCACTAAACTGCAAAACGCGGGGATCTCGTTGCAAAACGACGAGTTAGACTTTGGATCTGATGACGATATTCCACCTCGGTTACCCACCAGAGCAAAGAAAGTGGTGGCAGAAACAACCTACATTGACACACCAGAACAAGTGAGAGGCAAAAACAGTCGTTCGCCTGTAAAGACAATTCCACCACACATTGTCTCTCCCTCAAAAGTGAATTCGGAATCGAAATTGAACACCTCAACCGCTGAAGAACCTGTCCCAAAAACCGTTCCCCCAATCACAAGCAAAAAGGACACCGAAACGGGAATCACTTTAGAAGATCAAGACATCATCACAGACTCTGACTTAGACATTTGATCGCTACGTTATTGCTATATATATTCTTGAACTAAATACCATTTTCACAGTTTAGACAATACAAGAATTGTGTCATTTTACATTCCAACCACATAGCGTTTAACTCATCGTTTTATTAAAAAAAAAAATCAGCTTTATGTTGTACACGTTTATCTTCAATTGAAAAGTAAAACTTTCAGATAATGTAGATAAGGTTAATAATGACATATCTCATCATATCGATGCAACGTTTGTGGTAATTGTTGGAAATTACAAACTACAAGAAATGGACTCAATAGTGAATATTTTGATCCTTCAAAACGTTCTCAAGAAAAACAGCCCGTACGGGCAATCACGATTCAGCCACTTCACGAGGGAGTCGTCTTTTCCACACTCATCTTGTAGTGAATGCCCTGTTACTGAAAAGTACGGCATAGCACTAACTATTATTCTGTCAGAACATACAATATGTACCGGTAGATGAGATTTACTTATATATATATATAAATATTGTGAACACTTGGAAACCAATAAAATTTTCGGTTTTTCAGGTTTTTTCAGAGTTTTCATCTTTCAGCATAACAAAGATAGTTTTCAAACATCAAATTAGGTATTGGCGAGCAAGGCAGAGTCCATACTTTGTTTTAGGGTTAATAGGAAGGCTCGATACACTGCACCATGGCAGTGCCCTCGGCCGCCAAGGCAAAAACCTATATCGCACCTATATATACTTTGAAGTTATGTAAATACATCCCTAAATCCTGCTAATTCTGGCCAAAAAAGCGTTCCGGTGGAAGACCAGGCGAGATTACGTTACCCTCCTTTGCGATCGTGCCCAGCATCTTCACCATCTCATCGAAGCAACTGCAGAAACCAAGAAAAAAAAATTGAAAATATAATCGAACGTACTAATTTACTGAATAGATAGTTAAAGGGTGCCCTTTAAGTGCTGAAGAAGTTTGCCCTCGTAACATTTACGTTTGTTTTACGGTATCTTGGATACTTTTGCGTAGAAAGACAGCTGTAAATCAGTTTCAAGTTTTCGAGCTTTTCACACGCAAACTTAATCCTGTGCCGGTAGAAGGTGTAAAGGAGTGAAGGAAGGAATTCACCAGTGTCTTTCACTTTTTCTTTTTGGTATAATAATTTGTCTGCCTGCAAAGGAAAAGAAGGAGAGACAGAAGCGTTTTTTACCTCCGCTTTGTTTGATCATTCGCTGGCTTTGTTGTGTTGACACGCTCTTCGTATAACATAACGATCGACTAGCAGATAGTTGTAGAACTGGAGTTTATCCTTTTGCGATTTATCTTTACGTTCTAGGTTTTAGCAGCCGTTACTGAAAGGATCCAAACTTTGTGGTTCAATATACGAGCCTTATTCTTCTCGATAAAACAGCGAAGATGAGTCAGAGCCAAGCGCAGGATCGATCCATTATTACACAGGTAGTTCCTGAAGGCCAAACCGCGCCTGGTGCACTTCTTGGTCAAGATGGATCTTATATCGATTATGAGCAGTACAACGATGAGGACACTCTTATCCATTTGAACATCCAGGAGAAGCATTACTACATCACTCGTACTCAGCTAATGTCGCTACCTGAATCACTGTTATTATGTCTCTTTCCCAGTGGTATCTTTATGGACAGAGATGGCCAAATTATCACAAACTTGACTTCTGAGGATGAAGTGTACATCCCGAATTTTTCCACTGATTGTTTCGAGTACATCATGAACGTTTACAACCAGGCACACACCGATGTTATGAATTTCCCCGTCAACGAGTTATTCAACCGCAAGGCGTCGAATTTGAGCACTGGTGGGTCCAACTTTTTCAGTTTTGGATCTTCGAATAATTCAAGCGCTTCGCAAGAATCGGAAATCTTACATGAAAAACCGGGAATTATCGTTTTGAGAGAGGATTTGGATTACTACTGTGTACCACAAGTTTCCATCGAATACCCAAGCGGTGCCACCGACATGGAAAAGGAAGTACACTTGCATAATCTGATGGTTCAAATCAAACTGGCTGCTGGCAGTCATTTGTTACAACAGAAATCGGTTTTTTTGGGATTAAAATCTTCCAATAGGGCCAAGAAACCGGCTAAATCTTTATCAACTGGTTCCAACCCTGGCGCTGGTGCAGTCAAGCTAGGTTCTGCAGAACAACATTTGATGGACATGCTATGTTCATCGGGGTTCGAAGCCGAGTCCGTGTGGGGTAACAGGTTCCAAGAAATGGATAAAACCGTAATCAGTTCATTGTCCCTTTGTAGGCTCGCTAACGAAACTACCCAAGAGTTCAGGGAGCTAGTTGCTAGCGCTAAGGCAAGGTACGATGATGACCAAAAAAGCGTTGCATCATCGCAAACGAATGACATGGCGTCCATCGTAAAGACAAATTCATCTCCACAGTTGACCCCAACACCCTCTCGCACAGATGTCAAACGTAAGTCCAGACTGTCTGTCTTTAGCGAAAACGTACGTTCTCGCTCCAGATCGCGGAATAGATCTGCATCTAGACAAAGAGCTAACGAGCCTCCAACTTTATACGAATTGGTTCCAAAGCCAGAAATTAACACCAAACTATTGTTGTTCTGGAAGAAACCTGCCAGAAAATGTTGGTGGGGTCAAGAGCTAATTGATTTGGAGCTTGACTACCCGGCAAAGTTTGAAAACGACACCTTGACCATATCTGCAGACACGAACGATGTGCAAAGATTGCAATTGCCCGTAAGGATACACATCAGAAGGGTTTGGACACTTGAATTGTCAATTATTGGTATCCAATGATATATATACAAAGCGAATGCACAATAATTATCCCTTTTCTCATACACTCAAAACTATTATAAAACTACAAACATTTTTCTTTCATATCAAAACCTCAACTGAAGATAGAAGACCATCACTCTATTTCACGAGTAAAATAGTTGCGTTGATCCTCTAAAGACTGCTTCTGCTATTTCCCTTTATAAAAGGCTGGTTCAATTGCCAGTCTCATTATCGCACCGTTTTACTACTTCTTTTTTTTTAATCTTTCTCAAAAACAGCAACAGACAGTACTTATTTACAAACCTTCCATAGTACCGTTTCTCTGCTATATTTGAATGATCGAGATGAATGAATATTGTCCGAGTTGAGCGAAGACAATGTACGAAAGGCTGGAAAGGAACAAAGTCCCCCGTGTTGGCATGCGCTAGTTCGTAACTCATATATCCATCCATGTACATCATTAATTGTGTTTTTAATATTTCTACAATGAAAAAGCGGGTAAGTAAGCATACTCCACTCAAACGCTTCCATGCTTAACATCACATGTCTTTCTTTCAACGTTGGTTCCAGTAGATTTGTTTTTCCATTGTAAAGGCAAGAAAATAAAAAAAAAAACACATGTTTTCCCGAAGAAAACGACCTAGCAAAACTCAGAAACTGATCGTTCAGAAAGTCTCAAAAGGCAAAAACTCCCTTGGAACAAATAAAGATGATACTTCCTAAATCTCTGCAACCATCTGATCTACACTTTCCCACAAGAAATTTACAACTTAAAGGCATCGTTACGTCGAACGAAACGCACTGAATGTCTACACCATTCCAGTTAATAACTTTCCAGTAATGTATGAACTCGTTAAATCGACAATATACTTCATCTGGAAAGCTTTCCAGATCCTTTGCAGAACGCTAGCATGGATTCTTATAATCCCAATCATTCTGCTCTACTGCTACGATATTACATTGTACACCTATAGAATCGCCAACGACGGCCTGAGAAGACACAAGTTGAACAGGAATATGAAGGGAATATCCTCTAGAGAACATAAACTGTTCCATCGGGGCAAGCTTTGAACCGTTTCCCTTATATTTTCCTCAATGCGGTTCAAATCATCTGTGCAGAGCAAATCATATTATAAAAATCAAAACAAAAAAGCTGGTCTTATTTGCTTAACAAACGGACAATACGTGATTTACTCTTTAAGAAAAAAACTTTCACTAACCCCTAACAGAATCGGACTTGCCATTCAACTCATGTCCTCTTTTTCAAGAGAGGCTTAGATCCCGCTTGAGCACCGTGTATTATTCTCCCTTTATACACGCATATACACTGCTTTAAATGTACTTTCTATATATCATCTTAACAACGGTCAAAAGTTGATTGCACACAATTACACTTCTTCTCGCATTCTGTCTAAGCCAGCGACAGTTCTTACAGACTCGCATGGGAGACGCATTTCGGTTGAGGTTTGGTCACATCCCATTGCTTGCACGTGTATGTGTCCGGGTAACGTCACTGTTCACGGGATGGACGATGTTAGAAATATTGCAGTTTATTCAATTCTCTGAAAATTTGAAAAATGCATCTAACTAATAGCTAAGAAGTAATAACGTACAGTAGTGTCATTCGGCTAGGAAGAACAAGGTTTACATTTCATTCGGAACTGTTCAGTTTTGTCTGCAAGTGCCACTACAACACATTCAACTATACAACACAAAAAAATGTTTGGTGTTCCAGGTGCCCCAGCTCCTTCTGCTCCAGGTAGTGAGTCAAGATTCGAACAATTTAGGCAAACTCCAGCCTTCCCAGTGCTGATTCACACAGCTTTGTTTGCTGCCGGTATTGCCTTCATTCAATCTTCTGTTATTGAATTGTTGTCACCACAATTATAATTCTGCACATTTGATTCATGCAGCCTCGACTGCAACGTTAAGAACGTTGCGGTTGTTTGATTTTTTTATTTTGTGTATGGAACCGTCAATTGATCAACTTTCATGAAATAGTCATACTGACCTTTAAAAGGGCGAATACTATCACAATACCGTATGACGAATCTTTAACGACCTGTATATATATACATACTGAATAAGTAAACGTATCAACGTGATCTTTTACACCGCTGATTAAGTGTACCTGTTTTTTTCTGCATCTATTACTATGAAGTAGCACATTCGACTTTTATTGCCTTAAAGAAATAATTAGTTGTTGATAATAACAAAATATGTACTGTTACAAACGGCACGGGCAAAAGAATCAAATTAGCAGTTGGGTTAATTTTAACAAAATACAAAACCCAGTATTACTATTTAGACTACTTTAGGAAACGGGCTAGATGAGAGGTCACTAAGATGTAGAGGCTCTCTTATTCGGCATTAACTAACCTTCAATTTAGCTTTTCTTCTAAGGATCAATTTGTAGAATATGGTCCAAATTTGAAAAACCCGAAGAGTGAGATTGCTATTTGAAGTTAGCGGAATCATAGCCTCTTCACGGCAGATACAACTCCCAGACTGAATGTACCAGAGACAGTTACGTTATACTATGGTACGGTTCACCGGAGACTTGTGTCAAAAAAAAAAAAAAATTAGGATCGCATAGCGGGAATATAGCAGGATTTAAGGTAAACCCTTTCAAATAAAGCGGTAGGTTTTTCAGGGAATAGACAAAAAATGAACAGCAAGAGCATTGCGTCAGATTTAGCTTTGTAGAACAACGTACAAAGCGTACAACATACCTGGGAAGAAGAAAAGGATAGTCAAAATGATATCAAGGATACATTCGGAACCCCACCCACGAGCCATGAAAACAGCAATTGGTGGTAAGAAAAGAGCTGTTCAAATAGGAGCCAAAACACGCAAACTACACCTAAGCTGATCACATTTAACCTGTACCCAGCAAATACAGGTAGGGAATGATATCAGTGAGGGCGGTAATTCGGGTGTCGTGAGGGTTTATGTTAGTAAAGACGGCATATTAAGAAAAAATTATTGGTCGATGGAACAAAAAGATATGGTGGGGCGATAACGCAAATTCATCCATAAAACGTCTGAGTGCCATAGGAGACCCGCTGAGGATACGCTCAATGCTTTCACATACCGATGATAATGTTGATGATTTTGGCAGCATCCATTTTGAAGTTTTGGTTTGGTCTTGGTGCTCTTTTCTCCTATTCACACCAACAGGGTTGTATTGGACAATTACTCTTTGTTGCCATTTCATTATTTTTATATGTTCATTTTTTTTTAATGGATTTTCCTGTTTTCATTATCCGATGTTTACAGCAATTTCTGAGCATACTATTCTGAAAGGCTAACAATATAATAAACAATCGTGAAATGACATGCAAGTCGCACGAAGCAATGGGTGGCAGAAGACTCTAGATGGTAACGATTACCTATCGGGAATTAATAAGTTCATTGGGCGAGGAATTCAGTAATTATTGAAAGATCTAAGCCGAAAATAATGCATCAACTTGTAACAAGAGAAGCTACAAATTACAGCGTATACATATACAACGAATTATAAACGTGCATTTCTTATGCTTTTAAGGCTTTTTTCACAATAGACTCCATCTCATCTACGTCATCAGTTGGAACATTTGTGATTTCGATGTCGTCAAAGTATTCCTGAATAGCTGATAGAACTTCATAAGATTTCTTGTCGTGAACAAAGGAGATGGCCACACCGGAACGGCCAAATCTACCGGTACGGCCGATTCTATGGACGTAAGTGGATGGATCGGCTTGGCCATTAGGTAGGGTGGGAAGATCGTAATTGACCACCATGGAAACGGTTGGGATGTCGATACCACGGGCTAAAACGTTAGTGGTGATCAAAACCTTGGATCTGCCTTCCCTAAAGTCATCAATTAGCCTGTCTCTATCTTGACTTTGTAAGTCACCGTGCAGGATTGATACTTGATGTCCTTCCTTTTTAAGTTTGGCGTATAACAAGTTAGCCGTTTGCTTTGTTTTCACAAAGATGATGGATGAACCAATGGTTAGTAAACCATAGAGTTCAGATAAGACTGTGTATTTGTGTTCTTCGTTATCACAGTCCATGAACAACTGTTTTATAGCGCTGACATTAACTTCATTCTTTTGTAATTCCAAAGAAACTGCTGTTGGAATAATTTTTTTGGCGTATTGACGAACACCGTCGTCGAACGTTGCAGAAAACAAGACCAATTGACATGTTTTGGGTAGGAACTTTTTCACACGAATACATTGGTCACCCAAGCCTTGTTTGTCCAACATATTATCGGCCTCATCCAACACAAATACTTTGATGGATCCCAAATTCAACATCTTCCTACGAATTAAATCGAGGACTGTACCCGGTGTACCAACAACGATGTTCGCACTGACTGGCTTATTTCTTTCGAAGGAGTCTGGGACGACTAGCTGTGTAGAGATCTTGGTGAATTTGCCCATCTCTTGAATAACTTCTAACGTTTGTCTTGCTAGTTCTCTGGATGGTGATAGACAGATAGCCTGTGTGGCATTAACACTTGGATCTACACGAGTCAACATTGTCAATGAGAATGCTGCTGTCTTACCTGTACCGGATTGAGATTGTGCAATCATGTTATTTGGGGGGTCCCTGATTAATAGTGGAAGAGCTTTCTCTTGAATTTTGGATGGTTTTTGGAACTTCATTGCGTACAAACCTTTCAACAGTTCTTGAGATAACCCAAGCTCTTCGAAGGACTTTACACTGTACAATGGAGAGTTAGCATCTGCTTGCAAATCAGCAAGGTTCACCTTCACTTCATATTCAGAATTGACAACATTGCTGGTTGCTTCTTCCGTTTTGGACTCCTCGGTAGATTCTTTTTCTATCTCAGGTTCAACGGCTTCATCGTTGACAGCCTTAGTTTCCTTTTCAGGTTCTTTGATGCTCAAACGAGCCATCAAATCGCTGGCTTCCTTGCTTAGTTCTACCATTTGTTTGGGGGTGCTTTCAACTGCTCGCGATACTGGGAATCTGAAACGGCAGTCCAACGTTAACTTTCGAATCTCAATAACCAGAGATCTCGGAAAAGGTCCAATGTTATTCATTGATTCGCTACATTTCATAAGAAACATTGAAGTTACTGTTGAAGTTACGAATTTTACACCGAAGATGAAATTTGAAGAATACGTTACCCTACCCGGGAACAGTAGATATTATAGCTATCTACCTAAACAAATAAATACATAAGGGCGCGCACCAAGCATGGTAGTCTAAATGGCGAATAGCAGTTGCAACGCTGATATGATGTGGGAACGCAAAACTTCAATGAGCTGAGCCTTACCGAAGATCTGAGCCGTACCAAGAAAAAAAATTGAAAGAAAAAAAAAAAATGCTTGCATAAGTTGTTCATAAAGTCTGGAAAAGTCACGCTACCAATAATCCCGTTGAAATATACTTCTGTCATTACTGGTTCTTGTTAGCAACAACATTATCAGGGGTCCAATCCAAGCCTAGTCTTTGGTAAACCTGGAGTTGACAATGAGACCATACCATTGATTTTTCATCTTTTGTGAGAGAAATTTTTGTAGGGACTTCGACCAGTGGTACAGTTGCTTGCTGTTGTTGCTGTTGTTGTTCAAGTTCCATTTGTTCTTCAATTTTAATTTGTGAGCTTTTCAAAAGTGCTCTTCTCAGTAATGAATTTTTGGTTTTTTTGGGGATTATCGTAGGTGGTGGCATATTAGGTTTTGTTACAAAGTTTTGTTGATGGTGCAACATGTTTTGCTGAATGGCCTGTTGTTTAACTTGGTCGAGCTTCCACTTCTTATACTCAGAACAAGCCTTCTTGAAGTCAAATCTGCATTGTGCCTCAACAGCAATGTTAAGCAGGTAGTTTTCTATAATGTTTCTCCATTCGGGCTTAGATAGATTCATAACCGCTTCATGAAAACCTATTATTTCTTCATGTCTCTTTCTAGCCGAGTTAACAGTGTATTTTGCACTAGTCAATTTGAATTCGTAGTCAAGGTTCGCTTCTAAGTATAGGTCGGAGCTCACCAATGTGGATATGATGAAGTCGTCAGGAGAACGAAGTGGTAATAGTTGGAATCTAAACTGAGGAATAGAGGGTTCCTGACCGATTCTATCCTGCAGCTGGTTGAACGTAATGGAAGGAAGTTGCCCATTCCATTCGGGCCTCATGCTCTCTATAATAAGCAAAGACCGAATATCGTTCATATCCCAGTCTAAAAGTTCTCTCTTAGTGAAGTTTGGCCTGCCATTACTCATAAGGTTTTGTGGATTCATTAAAATATCGGGACTGTACATGTCGTAGAATATCGTCGGTAGAGCTTGCTCTAGTGTATACGTCAGCGGTTTACTTTCCGGTAATTCTATCACAGAAGACGCGTCCGTGAGCTGTGTCGAGATCGTGTTGAAAGACGGAGTCGAAAAGACCGAAGAGCCAGTCCCCGATGACATTGTAACCTCAGTAACGACAGAAGCCGCATCTGAATCGTTATCGCGTCTATAAGACGATGACGAGCTGTTGTACGAGTGTAACGATCTCGCACCACTCGACGACCCCGAACGCTTCTGCAATAATCGTTTCTTAATTTCATCACGAGCTCTGTTAGCGAACTCTGGAGGAGCGTTCACAAACTCCTTCTTGCCAATATTGACATTAGCCGGCTGATCTGGTAATAGAGGGCTGGCGCTGCCCATTGGATTCTCTGGTATCGTTGCTAGATCATTGGGCTTCCTTTTCGTGAGCACACCCGGTAACAGGTTCGAAGCCGTTGTAGGTGGGGGCGAAACAAACATGTTTCAAAATTGTTATATTTGGATATCGGTTGGGGCTCTATCGATTATCCCCGGAGTGAAGTTGAGGATTCCAGGACTTCTAGCTGCTTACGATGCCTGCCTCTAACTCTTATTGATGATGTTGAAAATCGTATTCCCACTAATGTGATAGCACGTACACTTGGTGGACTGGTAGGTATGTTGATATACTGTTCAGATAAATGTACCTGGGGAAATGCCGCTTTCGAGCTATATGATCTCTGACTTAATTCTTCTGTGGTTTTTTTATTGTTCTTTTTTTGTTTCTTCTTTTACAATTTCTATTAAATGTACGATTATCTGCTTTTCTTATATGTTTTAGTTCAATAGAAAGGAAAAGAATACGGAATTCAAAAAAAAAAATGAAGTTTCTGAGCCCGGAAAAAAAATTGTGGTTTGATTTGCCTTGAAGTAATGCAAAGGACAGTATTGGAGGAGAGTGGTGCAATTACTGTTATTGTCCGAGATTTGAAGCAGGGGAAATAATTGCGTAAGGGAAACTGTAGCTTATTCTATTCTCTGTTTGCAGCGCCGTTGAGCAGACAACACTCTATATACTTAACATTTTACTTTAATATATATGCCAGTTGTTTCGTTCTCAGTCTTGCGTAGATTAGGGAAAAAACAGCAAGAATAGAAACCCACTCAGCAGGAAAGTGGACGAAAAGCTCGAAAAACATCACAGTTTAGTAAATCCCTGTGCTGTGACATTTAGTATGCTGACAGCAGACAAACTGTGAGGTTTGTATCGTGAGACATGAATATTGCAAGGACAAGCATATTTACATAACCATTGAAACGGGCCATTAGCATAACCCGACCGCTAGAGCGCGACGCAGTGCTCGGATTTTGTTATGGAAACACAAACAAATCTGGTGTAATCTGCTGCTGGACTCTGGGAAGTTTCTTTACAAGGTTTTTCCGGCCATCGTAAGTTTGCGAACTCGTTCCCACTGATGTGTCTTTTTTTCGGAGAAGCCCAAAGCAGAGCTAATTTCTTCGGTATTCTGGACCTTGGTAATTAATTTGTTTGTTTTTTTCCAATTTTGAAAAGGAGAAAATAGTCGTTCCAGACGTCGAGAGACTTCTTTCTTCCTAGAATAGTCTGCAAAGGAGCACATACTTCCGGGAAAACTAAACAGAGAAGTGTTTCCATGCACAGTTGTTGCTGTTTGCGCGGAAAATAGGGAGAATCTTACTTTTATCTGTCAGAAACACACGAACATCCAATTGTTCCGGGAGTTGCATCGGAGAAATGGCATTTTCTTTTTGTATCCAATAGGCCACGCTATAATTTTTCCCTCCAACCCCCACACGCATAGCACACATTCTCTCGTCCACTCCTCATTTTTGAGTGCTTTCACCCGGTCGCATGGATACAAAGGAGCACAAGGCGTATGATTATAGAGGGCAACACCTCGTATTCGTCCCGCAGACTGTCAATGAGTTTTTCCGGATGGCCGCTTTCCGAAATTACGTATAGTATGAGCAAACCAAGGTTGACCAAACCAAGGTTGACCAAACCGCCGGGCGGCGGGAAATGGCCCGGGGGCCAGACCTTCTTACGCTGTCTGGAACAGAACCACTACATGTGTACGTTTGGATCACGTGATCAGTGCGAAACAACTCTTCGCGAAAAAGCCAAGATCTTCGTGATGCCATATACATATGATTTCATTTTCCCTACCTCATCGCAGTGCAGAGTAGAGTGGATTATACGTTGGTGACTAAAGAAAGGTACCATCATTGCGTAAAGCGTGCAGTTACTAATGCCGAATTACGAGTTGCTGTGCTTTGGATCGAATGGGAATGGACAGTTGGGTGTAGGACATGATGACGATTTGATTCTACCGCAAATAAGCTTTCAGAGCGCGGGCGCTGGTATAAAGAAGGTTGCATGTGGCGGTAACCACTCGTTGTTGCTCCTCGAGGATGGCTCGCTGTACTGGAGTGGCGAAAATACTTCTGGCCAATGTGACTCAAGTGGAACGAAGCGAAGCTTCAATTGGGTTCGTTTACCGGGAAACTTTCTGGATGTAGCGTGCGGCTGGGAAGTCACAGTAGTAGTTGACAGCGATGGATGGGTTAGGACTCGGGGCCGAGGGGATAAAGGCGAACTAGGGGTGCCCCAATTGAAACGGTCTGATGAGTGGATGTATTTGTTTCAATGTGTGGATCCCGGCGCGGCGCAGTGCTATGCTACTTTCCAGCACTGTCTTGTTGTGGTGCCGGAAAAAATATACGGTTGGGGCAACAACAGGAAGTTACAGGTATGCGAGGACTCGAGTTCGAAGATCATCGACACTCCAACGGTGGTGTATGAGGGTGATACGGCCAATACGATCGTCGCGTTGGGTAAGGATTTCACCTGCATAATTAACAAAAATGAGAACAGGATGAAACTCATGGGGCCACTGGCCAAGGAAATTCCAAAGATTACATCCGGCCTGCCTAACGGCGTCAAATCAATCGTAACTGCTGATTCCATGTGGTCATCGTTGCATATTCTGAACGACGAAAAGAGACTTATCTCCGTTGGAAGAGGTCTCCATGGCCAATTCTTAGAAGGATCGTTACCGTCAGACGTAGTTAAATTTGTCACGGGCAGTGAGCACGGGATAATCGTGACCAAGAAAATGGAAGTGTTATGTTGGGGTTGGGGAGAGCATGGGAACTGTGGGTCTTTAAATTCCAAAGAAACAAATCACATCAACGACAAGAGTAACGTGATAAGTCCAATCAACTTAATAGGCAAGTACGACAACGTAAGTAAAATTTTTGGAGGATGTGCCACAACATGGATCGTCCTGCAACATGAAGCTTAACTTTACTAAGCAAGAATTATGCACGTATACAACGTGCATATGTATATACATATACACAACTCATCACCTAAATGTTAAGAAGTACCTTTCCCATATTCATGTTGAAAATATTAAATATACAACCATGGCAATTATAAAAATACCAGGCGGCTCACATGGAAAATATGTATAGACTTCTTGATTATTGATGTCTAGAGACTGGTATCACGCAAACAACTAGTAATCAAAATGAAATCTTATCTTTCCCGTTCAAAGAACAGGTCAGCAGACAACACCAGAATAGCTACTCGGTATCACTACCAGTCTCTGACAAGAACCCAGATAATTGCTTACCAGAATTCTTGCTGGTCTTTTGAAGGGAAATCAAGAAACATACAGATATAAGATTCAACAATTACTCTCATTTATTATGGGGCATCAGTTTTATTTTTTTCTTCTTGGTTTTATACTGTTAATTTTAATTTTTCATTTTTCATCTGTCCAATCTGACAGAAGAAAAGTAGTGAAATGATGGGAAGGACACAGAAAAGCCGTAATCTGACACTGTGAGGGCAGAACATATCAACAATGCATGCAAAGCTGTGGCGATTGGCGACACCAGCCATCTCGCCTCACTAAAAAAAAAAAAATTACGTGGTTATACTCGGTAGCAATTCCTCTACCGAACCCTACAGGAAACGTACTATTTTCTTCTTTTCTAATTATAGTGGGTAGCGCCAGCGTAGTATGAGCATACACATGATTGAAGAACTGTAGCGGGAACCCTTGTGTCAGTTACCCGGATCCGAGATACACGCCGGGTAACATCCAGACATCCCACATTCTCCTAAACTTTTTTTCTTTTTTCACTTGCGTCTCGTTACCTTAGCGCAAGCGGTATGGCCGGGTAGCGTTTCAATAGTTTTCCTTAATTCTTCTTCGAACTAACAAAATGACGGTAAAGACAGTGAACGCCGTAGAATCCTGCGTACCAGCTAAAAAGAGTGGCAAACGCAAGCTTTAGAGGGTAAGAAAGCTCTAAAACATAGGAAGCGCCGTATCAGTATAGATTAGATATATACAAAACGTCGCTTTTGGGGTTCGCGTGAGCCAGGCGAGGGAATAGCATTACGACTCGATCGAACCAGTCAAAAAATCCCTGTTCTGTCCCGTGTGCTTCACTTTTCAACGTTTTCGTACTGTTCAGCTGTAGGCAGGTCTCTTTTTGTTTTCCTTTTATCAACTTGTTTTGATAACTTTTGTTTTTTCATTGAAAGAATATCGAAAGAAAGTATATTGAAATAAGTACCTGAATGTTGAAAGACAAACAGGTTCTTAACCAAGGAAAAAAACTTGTAGCTTCGTTAGAAAGCTGAAGTGTAGGGAACTAATTGTGCTTCCTATTCATCAGGGGAAAGAATCCTAACGGACGTGATACTATCTGTACAAATACTGTGGAATACAGCCCTAAAAAACTTTAGTGTTTTTCGAGTTGCAGAATCTTAATTGATATTGATAAAGTAAAGCTAGAAATAACAACGAGCAGAAGTTAAACAAAGAATTTGAGGAAGAGCAGAGGAAATTGATTATAGTCTGATTGTAATTGAATAATAAAAAAGGTGCAAATGAATTATCCACCTCCCTTATCAGGATTTCAGAAGCCTGCTGGGCAAGCGGTGCCACCGATGGTGGGAACACCGCAAGCAGTTGCTCAGCAGCTTCATCAGCATCCGCCCGGCTTGTTGGGAAACCAGGGTAGCCAACACCAGCCCGGCCAGTTGAATAATGTGCTTCCAATGATGCTGAACCAGGTACAAAACGTTATAGCAGGCGGTGTTGGAGGACCACAGCAAGGTGTTGGTTTGCCTAGCGTGGGGACCCCAAATGCTGCGCAGGCAGCATTGGTTGCGCAACAGTTGTCCAACGCGAACAATCCGCTTTGTCACCCACATCTAGCTGATTCCAGTTTGCTAAACTCACCTATATGGAAATTGCAGCTCCAATTGGCAACTATTTCTAGAAAATCTTTAGGCCAATCGAACGTTTATGCAAGACAAAACGCCATGAAGAAGTTCCTGAACAACCAAAAGCAATTGGGTTTGTCTGTTAATGGTCAGGATGGGGTTCAAAATCAGCAACAGCCAGTTCAATCACAACAACCAGGCCAACAATTAGGTCAATCCGGCCAACAGCAACCGAATCAGCAACAAAACAGCTCTATCGACGCGTCCATGTCCCTAGTGGAACACACAAAACAACACCTTATGGAAATGGCTTCATCAGGTAATGAAGTGACAGGGTCTGTGAATAATAATTCTGACTTGAACTCCACCGGGTATTCGACCCCAAATACGCCAAGGGCAGAACTACATCCAAATACTCCTTCTTTACTTCTACAGCACAAGAAGTTGTCTCAATATAACATTGATGAGGATGATGAGATAGAACATCGCATGGTAGCCCCAACGAGTTCGAAACATGATGATCAATTATGGCACGCTTTGGACCTTTCCAATTTGGCACTTTTTAACCTTAACGATAAACTGTTCCACTACGAATTTTTGACACGTTTGTATTTGAACGGTAATAACCTCGCTTCGTTACCTGCCTCTGTTAGGAAACTAACCAATCTTAGAGTTTTGGACTTGTCTCACAACAGATTGACGGAGCTACCAAAAGAATTAGGTATGTGTTACCAGTTGAAGTACTTGTACTTTTTTGATAACATGGTCACAACTATTCCTTGGGAGTTTGGTAATTTGTTCAATTTACAATTCCTCGGTTGTGAAGGTAATCCCCTCGACAAACAATTGATTAAAATCATTGCAGAGAAGTCCGTTACTGGTTTGATTTTCTACCTCAGGGATAACGCTCCCGAGATTCCATATCCAAACGACAGAAAGTTCATCGAAATATCAGCAGATGGGGAGCCAGTCAACGAATATCAATCTTTACAAGAAAACACTAATCACTCGAATAATAATTTGTTGAAAAATAGTTTCACTCTATTGTCCTACAACACATTGTGCCATCACTATGCCACTCCAAAGATGTACCGTTTTACTCCATCCTGGGCGTTAAGTTGGGATTATAGAAGGGAAAAACTGAAAGAGCAATTGCTTGATTTTGATACGGACGTTATATGTTTGCAAGAGGTTGAAACTTTGACGTACGAAGAATACTGGGTTCCGTTGATGGAAAAACACAACTACAGCTGCTTGTTCCACGCGAAAACTAGGGCGAAGACTATGCACGCTAAGGATTCCAAAAAAGTTGATGGTTGTGCCATCTTTTACAAGAAAGACCAGTTCGAATTGCTTTACCAAGACTCAATTGATTTCAGCTCCGCTTGGAGAAGTCATAAGAAATTCCACCGTACTGAGGATTATTTGAACCGTGCAATGAATAAAGATAATGTTGCATTGATTGCCGAACTAAAACACCTCAATACCAACGAAAATGTGTGGGTGGTTACTACTCATTTGCATTGGGATCCGCAATTTAACGACGTGAAAACTTTCCAAGTGGGTGTGATGCTTGACTACCTAGAGACTTTACTCAAACAGCGAAACCATATCAATAACAACAACGACATTAAGAAGGTTCCTATGGTCATATGCGGTGATTTCAACTCACAATTAGACTCTGCAGTCGTAGAGTTATTCAACAGTGGTCACGTTACAGAAAATCATGCGGACATAGACCAAAGAGATTTCGGTTATATGTCTCAAAAGAATTTCTCCCATAACTTGTCACTAAGGTCAAGTTACAGTGCCATCGGCGAGCTACCATTTACAAACATGACCCCGTCTTTTACAGACGTAATCGACTACATCTGGTATTCGTCTCAATCTCTGCGCGTTCGTGGGTTACTAGGTAAAATTGACGAGGATTATGCATCCAAGTTTGTTGGTTTCCCTAATGACAAATTCCCAAGTGACCACGTCCCTCTTGTTACAAGATTCGAAATTTCAAAGAGTAGCGCAGCCCAAACGACCAGCAGGAAAGTGTAATTGTACTGATCTTTGTTTTTTACAATCATGTTTCACTTCTTTTTTGTTGCCTTTACTCATGGCTTTACAACCGTAAGGCCATATTCATTTTCATCCTGCTCTTGTAATTGTAAACTTCATCCGCCATTAACAATGAAAAAGATTACAGCAATTCTGTCGTTTTTTTCGGTATTGATACAAACATAATCTTATCAGTCCACGAAAAATTCTGAAAATCTTAACGAAAGTGTTTCTTTCAACTTCATTTCTTTGATTAGACGGCCTGATTACCACATCACCTCAACTAATACTTCATTATGTATAACGTTAGTTTTTATTTTCTTCTGTACATTAATATTTTAAAGTCTATTTAAAGTTAAACCCAGGTTTCCTGCATACTATGCTGTCCGTTATCTTTCCAATGTGATTCAATTTGATTATTTTCTGTCTCACCAAAAAAATAGGAAATAAGACGGGATTTGCAGAGAAAAGATATCTTTCTATGTTGATATCATATTACAGCTGAAGGAGAAGGACCCTTAAAATAGGATATTGGTTTATTTAAAGTCGAGCTTGGCCCACCTAAACTGCGGGATCCCAATACCAGAAGCTGCTCTTACAGCTGCATACACTTACAATTACGACTTTAACACAGTCTCAACAAAAACCATGGATATGGAAATGGAAGTGAGCAGCCGAACTCCAATCATAGGAACAGCAACAACTTCTCGAATTCAAAACGAGGATCTCTCAAAAGTATCACTATGGATAAAGCTCAGTGATACTAATTTCTTCTCGTTTTTCTTGATTGGCATAGCATTACTTTGGCCATGGAACTCGTTTTTGAGTGCCTCATTATATTTTCAACATGATGTGTTTGGAGATACAACAGTATATTCGAGGATATATACCAGTACTATGATGACGGTCAGCACATTATCTTCAGTGTTTGCTAACGTTATTCTCTCGAAAATTCAACATCACTACACAGAAAGAATTGTAAGCGGACTATTCTTTGAGATTGTGGTATTTACCTCGTTGTGCGGCGTAGTGCTTTTCCATCAGTGGCTGTCACATCTGCTGTCATTTGTTTTGATTATGTTGTTGGTGCTTATCAGTTCTGTAGCGACTGCCTGTTCTCAGACTGGTGTAATGGCAATGGCCAACGTTTTTGGTGCAGAATACAACTATGCAGTTATGGTGGGGCAAGCTGTAGCAGGTGTGCTGCCGTCGCTAGTTTTATTTATCGTGTCTGTTTTCAACCAACAGCGGGAACAAACAGCCACGGGTATCAACTTGTATTTCCTTACTACCAGTATCATGTCTTTTGCCTCGATTGTGGCATACAGAAGAAGTGACATTCCAGCTGTCGGAGGGGAAATGACACAGAGAAATTCCGAAGAGCCTAAGGTTTACGTCCCTTTCAATGTTCTTTTCCTCAAGTTAAAGTACCTTGTCCTTTCCATCTTCGTCACATTCTGCGTAACATTGATATTCCCAGTCTTTGCATCAAACACATACGTGGTAAACCTTCCATTAAAGAATTCAGAATATATTCCATTCATATTCCTTTTATGGAATATTGGTGATTTAATTGGAAGACTCATTGCAGATCACACGTTTAATTCAAGATGGTTCACTCCTCGCAAAATCCTTATCTTCTCCCTCTTACGTGTTCCTATGGTTGCCGTGTTTTTCCTTTTTAACGTCAGAGACATAAGGAAGCACTCTCAAGCTGGGGTATTCCTCGATTTATCCTACAGTTTTTGGCAATTTTTATTCGGTCTAACCAATGGACTCCTGATTAGTTGCAGTTTCATGAACGTTGGTAGAGTATTAGACACAGAGGAAGAAAGAAAAGCAGCAGGAGGCGTGACTAATGTGTTCTTGTCAACAGGTTTGGCCTCAGGAAGCGTTCTCAGTTACCTATTTGCATTTATCATTTCTCAGATGTAGAACCCAGTATTTTATTCATCGCCAAGGATGAATATCAACAAAACGGGTGAACGAAAAATACGTAGAAAAACATATGCTTGTATTCCAGTCTGTTCATATTGTACACATTCATCGAATACAATACGTCGGTTTCATTAATGTAGATCTGCACATACCGGTAAGTAATTAAGAACCGATTCGCCAATCGAAGTCACGTGCACAAAGCGTTCTTTTTCACCTTTTTTTTCTTTGATGAAAACCGAAAAACTGAACACGTCGATTTTATATAAAGTTAACGATTGAAGTGAAACGAAAAATAGAAAGTAAATACTGACTGTTTTCGAATATTAATGGTGAGTTACTGATCTCATTTGTATGATTGAACAAGTCCGAAGGGCAATTTGACCAGCGCGAAATGTCTACATCACTATCTGCGGACGAGTTGCAGAGCAACTTAAGACACAGAGGTAATGATGCTGCCGAAGAAGTTCTAGTTGAAGCCGCAACTGAAGCTGAAGATCTTTCGAAGCAAAAGGGTGTTGAGAAGAGTCCATTGTTGAAATTGGAGGCAATTCTAATGCCACTCATCTTCACTGGCCTAGCTTTTTTCATCAGAATGTACAAAATCGGTGCTAACGATAATGTTGTTTGGGATGAAGCTCATTTTGGTAAATTTGGATCCTATTATTTGAGACACGAATTTTACCACGATGTGCATCCACCATTGGGTAAAATGTTGGTTGGTTTTTCCGGGTACTTGGCTGGCTACAACGGTTCATGGGATTTCCCATCTGGTGAGCAGTACCCTGAATACATTGATTTTGTTAAGATGAGATTGTTCAATGCCTTGTTTTCTGCTTTGTGTGTTCCAATTGCTTACTTTACCGGTAAAGCTATTGGTTTTTCGATTCCTACCGTGTGGTTATTCACTACATTGGTGCTGTTCGAAAACTCGTACTCTACCTTGGGAAGATTCATCTTGTTGGACTCAATGCTTTTGTTCTTTACTGTTTTGTCCATGCTGTGCTTTGTGAAGTTCTACAACGCTAGATCTAAACCATTCGGCAGGAAATGGTGGAAATGGTTGTTTTACACCGGCTTATCTCTCGGACTCACCATTTCCGTGAAAATGGTTGGTCTATTCATAATCACAATGGTCGGCATTTACACTGTTGTTGAATTGTGGAATATGTTGGGTGATCCTAGAGTGTCTAAAAAGACCTACGCTGCCCACTGGGCCTCCAGAGTATTATGTTTAATTGTGGTTCCATTCGTCGTGTTTTTGGCCTGTTTCAAGATCCACTTTGATCTTCTATCTCATTCTGGTACTGGTGATGCTAATATGCCTTCGTTATTCCAAGCTAATTTGATCGGCACTGAAGTTGGCCAGGGTCCACGTGATGTTGCATTAGGTTCATCAGAAGTTTCAATCAAGAACCAGGCTTTAGGTGGTGGCTTATTGCACTCTCATGTTCAAACTTACCCAGAAGGCTCTCAGCAACAACAAGTCACAACCTATGGTCATAAGGATAGCAACAATAATTGGAGATTTGACAGAAAAAGATTTGAAACCCCATACGATGTTAACGACACGAACATTGAGTTCATAGTTGATGGTGGTAAGTACCGTTTGGTTCACTTGAACACCGGTAAGAACTTGCACACCCATCCACATATGGCTCCTGTCCTAGCTAACGCTTGGGAAGTTTCCGGTTATGGTGACAACCAAATTGGTGACCCTAAGGATGACTGGATCGTTGAAGTTGTTGACCAAAAGGGCAGTGAAGACGAAAGAACACTGCATCCGTTAACCACTTCTTTCAGATTGAAAAATGCGGAAATGAACTGCTACCTTTCACAAACCGGTAACAGCTTACCTCAATGGGGTTTCAAACAGAGTGAAGTCGCATGTGTTAAGAATCCTTTCAAGAGAGACAAGAGAACTTGGTGGAATATTGAAACAAACACAAACGAAAAGTTACCCCCAAGACCAGAAAACTTCCAATATCCAAAGACCAACTTTTTCAAAGATTTCATTCATCTAAACTTGGCTATGATGGCTACTAATAATGCTTTAGTTCCAAATGCCGAAAAGTTGGACAGACTAGCTTCTTCAGCTTGGCAATGGCCAACTCTGAATGTCGGTATCAGACTATGTGGATGGGGAGACGAAAACATCAAATACTTTTTGATTGGTTCCCCAGCCTCTACATGGCCATCTACTGTTGCAGTTCTTGCATTCATGATTATGGTTGCAGTGTATTTAATTAGATGGCAACGTCAGTACTCCGATCTAACAGACCAAAAGGATGTTAATTTATTCCTAATGGGTGGTATATACCCATTATTGGCATGGGGTTTACACTACACTCCATTTATCATCATGGGTAGAGTCACTTACGTTCACCATTACTTGCCAGCGCTTTACTTTGCCTTGCTAGTGATGTCGTATTTGTTTGAAGTCTCCATGAAGAAGTGGAGTAAGTCCAAGTGTGGCAATGTGATGAGATATTCAGTCTACGGTTCCTACATGGCAATTGTAATTTACGGCTTCTATTACTTTTCTCCACTTTCTTTCGGTATGCCAGGTCCAAATTCTGACTACAAGTATCTTAACTGGTTATCGACTTGGACTATCTCGGATTAATCTGTTTTTTTCCTATCGTAATGAAACACATTGAAGCGATTCTCTTCAATTACTGAGGAAAGGCTTTCACTTCAAGCATTTGAACGCTATACATGCAAAGTTATATATTTTATAAAATAAAATAATTTACAAAATTATATCATGATAACATAAATTAAATTTTGAGCAACTTGTGGCCTCAATTCATGCCTTATCGTTACCGAAATCCAATCTCGATAATGCGCCTTTGACTGACTTAACGTATTCTGAACATTTCTGTGAACTACTGAATATTTTTGTTTGATGTCATTTTTGTGACATTTACTTTATACCAAAGGGTGAAAGGCTACATAAGAAGGAAGTAATAATTATAGCTATCTCAATAGATGAACTCGGAAACTGACGAACTTTAAAATTGTAAATCTTGATGAAGGCAGGAGACCAATAAATTTTTATGCTCGAAATGGACACTAACAATGTGACAATTCTGGACTATTTGAGGAAAATTATATATAAATATGTTGAAGTTGATGACAATACCGCAATATTGGTTCTCAATTACAAAGAAGGAATATCTCCGTTACAATCACGATACAAAAATTACACTTCCGATTTACTCAAAACACTTTTATCAAATACGCGTTCTGGCAGTGCACAAAGACAGTTCGGAATTACTTTCTCTTCCTTTATTTCAGGTGTGTTAGTATCTCTCGTCTTTTGCATAATCCAAGTTATAATATTTTCCCTATTGCGAACTAAATTGGATCATATTTACCAGCCGAACGCTAACCTTTACGAAAATGAAGTAAATAGGACAATAGGCAACGAAACTATCAACCATAATGACGAACCATTAGCCAAACCATTAGGGAAGAAGCCGTGGTCTTGGATCCTGCCAACGTGGAAAGCATCCATTGAGGAATACCGTGAATTTGGATTAGATGCCTTTTTCTTCCTCCGGTTATTAAAAACCCTTTCTTTGTTCTTCCTGATTTTATCAATAGTGATAATTCCGGTATTAATACCAATTCACTACATTTCAGGTTACAAAGTGGCCGACGTTCAGAGCTATATATCCCACATTGAGCTTAACGACACATTGACTTCGGACCAAATGATGAGTCATTTACCGTATAGTCTGACGGGATTGGACAAGATCTCAATGTCAAATATTTCTCCAGCACATAGTAACCGGTTGGTTTTTCATCTGATATTAGCAGTTCTATTAGTCTGTTTCTTTCATCATGTTTTGTTACGAGAATTAAAATACTATGTTTCAGAGAGGAACAAAATCATCACAAGTTCACTCAAATCTTTTGAATCCTATCAGCATGTTCTATATGTCGGTAACATAAACAAAAACTTTAGCAAAAACAAAATAGAATATTTCTGTGAATCGTTGATTCCTGGATGTGTCGATGAAATCGTACAATTGCCAGATAATTGGGAAGAGATGAAATCACTTAATGAACGCATTGATAGAATGGTAAACCAACTCGAAAATAGGCAACTAGACATATCGCTTACAAAGAAATTTCTTTCCGTGTCGAACAATATATCTTGTGAGATGCCAATCGATTACGAGAAACAGGCTGTAGTAACATATTTTCCTTTGCAGCAGTTTCCCTATGTGTACAAGAAAAAGGCACAAACAAGTAGGTATCACCCAATCATTTACCACTGGAGGAAACTGAAATTTCTCCTCAAAGAACTTTTCAACGGTAATTTATTTACAGGTTTTGAAATTGGGCGAGTAAAAGACTCAACGAGGGTTGGGTACCCATATTTGAGTTGGAGTGCATCGCGAATCCTTGATAAAAAACAAACGAAATTGGAAAAATGCATTGGCAAATATGAACAAACTTTAATACAAAGAGAATTGGAATGTAGTGATGAGCAAAAAAAATCCAAACAAGCCTTCATAGTATTTAGAAAGGTCTTATTTGCACATATATTTGACCAAATATTACTATCGAACAAAAAATCGGGAATGAGCGATGACAAGGCCTTAGGAATTAATCCGGCGGATATAATTTGGTGTAACATCCAGACTACAAGCAGACCCTGGGCACTTGTGCGAGTTGCAATTTCCAACTTCTTAAATGTTGTTATCATCATTGGGTGGGTCGTGCCAGTAGCTATTGTGGGGTTTGTCTCGCAAATTCCAATTGTTACCAAAATTGTTCCGATACTCACAAACTTCGATGATTTGCCAGACTTTATATCAAAACCTATGGCTAGCATTGTTCCAGCAGTCACTTTAATTTTTTTGACAGAAGGGGTTCCACTATTTTTCAGATGGTTTAGTATTGTCAAATGCTTGAAAACTGAAGCACAAGTAGAAATCGACGTTCAAAAGTGGTTTTTTGCATTTTTATTTGTGCATATATTCCTTGTAGTTACCATTTCTTCGGGTATTTCGGTCGTGGTTGAGACAGTTGTAAATAGTCCAATTAACATACCACACTTACTAGGCACAAATTTGCCAAAATGTTCGAACTTCTTCTGTTCATTCATATTGATTAGGGGTATAGCGTATTTTGGAGGTAACCTCTTACAGTTGAAAAATCTTTTGTTTCATCTATTCTATTATAGGTGGGCTAACAAAACTCCACGAGAAAAACTAGAGTACAGATTTAGCATTCCTTGCTATCAATGGGGATCTTTGTATCCAATATTTTCTGTATTGGCAAGCATTACTATTATCTATTCAGTTATTGCCCCGTTTGTTCTCCCTTTGGCGAGTTTGTCTTTTATTTGCGTAATGTTTTCCTTCAAATACTCAATGAAGTACCAGTTTGAACATAAGAACAAATCAGAGACATTAGGTAAATTTTATCCGCAAGCCTTGATGCAGTTGTATTCGGGAATTTATTTTTTGGAAGCCTGTTTAATAGGGTTATTTGCCTTATCGAATTGTTTTAAATTATCATTGTTCATGTTCATATTTATGATTTTCACCATCAGCGCACATTTTCAGATATCTAACCTCTCAAAGTCCACGATCAATTACCTTCCAGCTAGTTCAGCATCAGAGGAAACATTACAACAGGCGAAGAAGTTTCAGTTGTACGATTTACAACACAAACAGCACAAGATATGGGTACCTTTGGATGACGAGGGTTTATTTGAATCGGATGCAAACATATGGCAACTGAAATATAACGTTAATATCACAAATGAAAATGCACATTTAGATAAAAATGGAGGCATCACCATGGTGGGTAACCCGTACTCCTAGTCACTCGATTTCACGGATGACGAATCATCAGTGTCTGTTTTTTCCTTTCTTGTGTTCTTGCTTCTTGGCCACATGCCAGGAAGTTTAACAAATTGAAATCTTGGCTCTACACATCTCTCCACAAACCATTTACTGATCTGGTATTCAATTAGGCTGGCAATTTTCGGAATATTTTCTAACTTCGACCGGGCACCAATCAATGACTTTACTTCCAATTCCATTCTATACTCAGGATTGAAAGAAAACATTAAATAATAACCTTTATCGTTCCCCATTTCTCCCTCGTTTGCTTCCTTTGATGTCGGCACAAATTGTTCATCGGTGGTTAAGGACACTGTCAAGCACGCTTGAAATCTAACGACTGACACAGTTAATTTTATGGGAAGAGCGGCCGAAAATGGTTTTGGGTAATTCAATAACAATCTGGTTTCGATTCCTAAAGCCAACCTATCACTCAAGTCAATATCGATTTTAGCTTCGAGGCGCTTATTGTTTGAATTGGGTGAGTACTGAATTATGCAATTTGAGAAAATAGGAAAATCGTCTCCTATGTCAACTTCTGTGATTTTTATCTGATCGAGGTATTGAGGAAGTTCATTGGATCTCCTTTCAATAAAATCATTCAATGAGTTTATTATGTTATTTTTCTGTAAGGCTTCTTCTCTAAATTGATTTATAGTTTGCGCGATAAGAACATTAAACCAATCTAGTGATTCCGAGGAATGTGTTTCGACGTCATAATAGGTTTTTTCCAAAATGGAGTTGATCTGCCGCGATTTTTCGTTATCCTTGTCGTCTACCTCCAGTCCATCTTTTCCGCCTCTCTTAATAATGGTTGAAAGTATGCTATTTTTCGTGGAGTCCATAAACGATGAAGCTGATCCTCTACTCTTCGCGGTCGCCGTCTTGGTACCCCCTTCACTGAATACAAAAAATTTGATAACAAATATCAGAGCAACTATAACAGTTAGCTGGCCTACAATTAGACCTTCGGCAAATGACAGAGAGGAAAAAGATGATTGCGGTTCGATCGTTACAGGCTGTAGCGATTGTTCCTGCCTAGCAATCAAAGTGGACGATAGCAAAGATTTTGCAGCTGAGTCAAACAACTCCTTTTGGTTGGCATCTAAAACCAATTGTTCAAGGTGTAAGGGTAGCGACTTATTCAGGTACTCATCTAATGTCATCAACGTCTCATTTGTAACATTATTTTCCGTCGTATTTAGTCCTTGTATTAGCTCATCTACTGATTCTAGAATGGAGTTAGGCTCACAAGCGCTAACTTCGTTTGTTAGAAGGCCCGGAAGATCCATGTTCACTTAGATTATCTTCACACTAAACACTCAAATCCAAACTGAAGATAATAACACCGATATCGATCACAACAAAATGTCTATGTGGGTTTCTCTCAGAACTTGAGACTAAATCCTTCACGAAATGACCTTTCTGATGGCCAATAATCCCCTTTGCTTTAGTCAATTTCCCAGACTTACCTGCGATGTAAACTGTCTCACGAATTGCTGATGTTAACTCAATGCCTTTAACTTTTTCAATGTACGAGAAATTGACTACATAATAATCCCATTCGAAACCCACAGATCTCCTTTATTACATTTCTTCCGAAATATGTCTGCTCATGGCAGTAAGAAGTGAAAAACAAGAACAATTAGATTTCAACCTAGTAAGTAATTGTTAGATCTGTGGTATTTCTATACATAGGAATGAGATCTATAAGGCAAAATTTTTCCAAAACGCAGGACACAAGCCGTCCGTTCATACGTAACGACACAGATTGAATACATAGGCTGATCTAGGATTGTTTTATACTGCGGATAGCGACTAAGATTCCGGTATATTGTACTTGGCAATCGATTTTGGAATTGATTTACTCGGAGTGCTTTGTTACCATTTGAATTGATTTGTTGTTAGAATCCTTACGGACCTGTCGATTTGACTATCTTTTGTAGTCGAAGTAGAAACTGCTCGCTGGTATAGTTATTCATCAAGCGTTAATCATGGATGCCATTATTCACGATATGGAAAACCATAAGGTTCAGAATGACAGTGGGGTCATGTTGGAACAAGAAACCGCAGAAAGATACCTTGATGTTATAATTGCCTCAGCTTTCTCTGCGGACGAAGTGGACGATGCTCTTCTGTTGAATGGATTGGGTCATTTATCTGAGCTGGCAGCGATGGACCTATGGAAAGAAAGAATCACAGGGCAATTGATTAACCGTTTGTATGAGCTTATTATTTCATCGCAGTGCAAGGATCTGGCAACCTTGCATGCGGCACTGTCAGTATTAACAGTAGTCTCTGAGATTTTGATCGCTCAATCTCCACCTTCTGAAGTGCAGCTGTCTCACCTGTGTTTAGCTTTGCATTCTGATTCAGCACTTTTGGAACAGTTTGCAGTGCTTTTGGAAAGTTTTGAGAATAACCCGACTACATGCCAGAGAATCGTTGCGTACCTGACTCTTCATATTCAATGTGTCAGAAAGTGGGCTGCTCAAGGTGAAAAAAGTGCAGTCCAACTATCTGCAAGCACCAATACGGCTCTCAAAGATCTAGGCATACTTGACCAATTGTCCAAGTTGCTATACGAACACAAGAACAATAAGGATTTGGTAGGTTCTATTGATCAACTATGTATCCAGGTGAAAATCCTAGAAGGGCTATTAAAAGATTTACCATGTCAAGGTTATGATCTGAAAGAAAACGTCGTAGTGAAAGAATTAGTACGGAAACTCTTCGACGTCTATGAAAGAAATCAGGAAAGATTTCTGCAATCAAATGAAGGGTACACCGACCTGGGAAACTTTTCGGTACTACAGGTACTCAATGTTAGCTTTATATTGAGACAACATAACCTCACTTTCAAAAAAGCGTTTACTGAGCAACTCATGTTTCGGGATCATCCGTTACCTCTTTTAGAAGCTGTCGCCAAACTCTCTGATGTTCTTTGGGAATATTTTGAAATGACGAATTTGACACCGGGCAACGCTCTTTACAAGACACATATGATTTTCCACACAAAAGAACTGATGTCTGTACTTCTTGGAAAGATGGTGACCATATGGGGAAAGACTGAAAGTGAAACAAAGGAAGATTTTGAATCCCTTCTTCAATTGATTAGAATCTTAATTCGAAAGGCAGACAAAGTTTGTCTCACACAGCAGGAGTCGTACGTGGAAACGTTCATTAATGTGTGTGACACATCAGCGTATGATGATCTTAGAAAGTTACAAGTAGCAGAATGGAGAGAAAAACAATACAATGATTGGGCCGAAGATATTATCTCTTTCGATGAAATTCTTCAGAACCAGGTACAGGAATTCGTTCGTTACCAAAGACTTTTACTAATGCAAATAGGCACTTGGGTGTACTCAGAGAATCCAATCGAAGCAAAGGGTAAACTACCCAAAGTTTCTTTCATTGCTTTGTCGGACAATCAAATGAATCTTTTAACGAAAGAATTCAAGCACAAAGTGGAGCAAACACCGACAGTTGAAGATAACGAAATATTCACCTTAGATCGCTCTGCGGTTGTAGACAACAAGACTATTGTGATTCCGTTGAAAAACATTGTGAACATTCAAACTAAACAAATCGAACTTGACAGAAAACTTCCTGAAGGTGCTAGATTGATAAACATTTTGCAAAATACAGTTTACACAGGGGTTACTACCTACGATAGAAGTGGAAAGATATCATCTGCTTTCTTTTTGGAAAGCACAGAAAGTTTCTTCACTTGGTTAGACGGTTTACAACTACTGTCGCAGAGTAAAAATGCCAAATTATCACAGGAAACAGAGAAGCAAATCGACACTTTGATAAAACTAAGGAAGAATGTACAACTGGCTGCTTTAGATGACAAATTTAAGGACGATGATTCAGTTGACTCTTTCTCTGAAGAAGAAAACGATGACATTTATTACAATCCAGACACTCTGAAAGCGCTTTGCTCTTGTGTACATTACGAATAAAATATGAGCTCTATTAGGTATCAACAATATGAAAATTTTTAAGTGATATATAAATGGTTTTTATGCACTTTGATAATACGAAAATTAAGGTATGGCTACTATTTTCTGGTCTTCTTCCCCTTTTTCCCCTTCTTTCCGTAAGCAGCTTGTTGTTTGCTGTATTGACTTTCTTGATATTCGACACGATCCTTTTGGGTCTTCTTGTATATACGAGGATTCTCTGCCAAAGATTCTTGTTGTTTTCTCTTTTTACTATTCATAGGTTTTTTCTGTTTTGACAAAACTTGTAGCATTTTAGAGTTCTTTTTTTCAGCATCAGATTGGAACCACGTTCTTCTCGGTCTTGCAGTGATCTCTTCTTTATGTCTGAGCATGTTTTCAGCTTTACGGAGTTCCATTCCAGCTCTCAATATCTCTTTCTCTTGCTTTTCTTCTTCGATAATTTCTTCTACAACCTCTCCTTTTGCACCAATCAAACCGTTGACTTGCTCGACTTGTATCCAGTCAACAGTTCTACTCAAGGCCTTTCCACCCTCGGGATTTTCCTCTACAGATCTGATTGCACTTCTTACAATGCTTCTATCTTGAGATGATTCGCCTACAAATGTGACAGAGCGACCTTCTCTACCAGCTCTTGCAGTACGACCAACTCTATGCAAGTAAATTTCGTATGACTTTGGCATGTCGAAATTGATAACAACTTCAATCTTTGGAATATCCAAACCTCTAGAAGCTAAATCAGTACAGATCAGTACTGGCACTTGCAATGATTTGAAATTGTTGACAGATTGTAGACGTTGATCTTGCGTTAACGAACCGTGCAATTCACCGACTTGCATACCTAGTAACCCAAGAATAATTCTCAATTTATGTGCCGTTTCCTTACGAGCAACAAAGACTACAATTCTTTTCTGACTAGTACTGTCTAGTTTTCTAATCAACTGGTATAATAATGCAGGTTTGAGATGATCTCTCTTACGTATACGGACGAATTCCTGGGTCAATTTCTCAGCAGCTTGTTTTGGAGGATCGATCATAATTCTTACTGGCTTCTTCAACGATAGTGAAATCAATTGCTTGATTTTAGAGTTCATAGTAGCAGAGAATAGTAGTGTTTGTCTTTTACTTGGAATTAGAGACATGATTTCTTGTAATTCTTCCTGGAAACCTTCTTCTAACATTCTATCAGCTTCGTCGATGACCAAAATTTCGACAGAATCGACACTGAAACTAGCTGAATTCCTTAGATGATCAATGAATCTACCTGGTGTGGCAATAACAATATCTGGTCTAGTCTTCAGAGCTTGTTCTTGTTGTCTCAAGTTCAAACCACCAACAGCGAGACCAAAAGTAAGCCCATTCACGAACTTACCGATATTTTTGCCCACATCACCAACTTGAATAGCTAATTCACGAGTAGGTGTTAATACAATGACTCTAGTTGATGCGATATGTGCCGGTTTATACAACAAACGTTCAATGATAGGGATCATAAAGGCAGCGGTCTTACCGGAACCAGTCACGGCACCAGCGATAATATCTTTGCCAAGCAAAGCAATTGGAATAGCCGCGCTTTGAATTGGGGATGGATTGGTGTACCCTAAACTTGCCAGTCCTTTTAATACTGGACGAGATAACGATAGACTGTTGAAAGTTTTGTGAACGATCTTTTTGGCATCGTCACCTTCCTCTTCAGGAGCGTAGAACTTCGCCATTTCTTCTGGAGAATCTTCTTCCTTCAATTCTTCCTCATCATCCCTTCTACTGCCAAGATCATTCTGGCTCATTTCAGTGGTTTTGTCATTATCTTCTTCAATTTCTTGTTCACTTTCTTCTTGTCCGTCTTCCATCTCGGTTTGTTCACTAGGCTTTTCTTTGACACCCATACCAAATCCATCTAAAGCTAGCTCATCCTCATCCTCATCCTCATCTTCGCTATCAGCGGAATCGCCCTCTTCTTCTGGTTCTTCTGCTTCGCTCTGTTCAGCGTCACTACCAGTGGCAGCCATCTTAATCAACCCACCTTTTCTTCTGATGATTCCATCCAAATCTACATCTTTTTTCTCATCTTCGCCATCCTTCTCATCACCTTGGAACTCCCAGCCGGCAAAATTGGTAGAAACTTCCCCACCATCGATGGAAAATTGGAATTCAGGGTTTAGATCTTCGTGGACATCTTCATCTAATACCTTTCCCTCTTGTTTTTTGCCCTTCTTCTTGCTTTTATTTTTAGTCTTCGAAGCTTTGACAGGTTTCTTCTCCATTTCATCGTCCGATGCATCTAAGTCAGGAATATCTTCCTCACTATCGCTGATTGTCGGAACAAAATCATCAAATGATTTAAACGTTTTAGCGACCATCTTTACAAAGTTGATTTCTCTCAGGTTACAGTTTTAAATATTATCCAATCGAAAAGTAGATATACTGCTGCTATTGTTTCTTCCCGAGAATTGTTCTGTACACTGTGGACTTCGTCGTCTTTGGTATATTGGTAAGCTACTAAGAAGTCCTGCGTCCTGTTTTCGACCAAAGAATTATTCTTTGTAGACTTCATAAGCTCATCTCATCTCATCGCTTTTCCAGACGTAAAATGCTTGAGCGTGGAAAATTTCTTTTAGAAAAAAACATCACCAAGATAGGGTAACCAGGTTTTAACGAATCCGACAAATCGATTAGAATATATGGAGAAACATATCAAACAAATGATGAGTATAACCTAGCTCTGAGGTCTGAAGCTTGCTGGCAACAGGATAGAAGTGGAACATTTGCTTCAACGGATTGAAGTAGGTGAGATCTACCTTAATTGTATTATATTGACAGTTTGTCTTATCAGGAAATTGATAAAGCTTAAGGATACACACAGGGACGTTGACAACAAGGGAAGTAGTAGCCTACTGGAACTGACAATATTACAATGGCTTCTTTTAGACGGTACATGCGTGTGCCTAGGGAGCTCATGCCTACAGAGATTTTCAAGCAGGAATCTCAATCACCAGGAAAAATAATTGTCCAGATCTTCCTTTTACAAATGTTTTACTACCTTACTGCATCTGTGTTGTTTTATGGTTGGTCGAACATATGTGGATACGAACTGAACCTGAAGCAATGGTTGTTTACCTGGCAGGACATTGATTTTTCGAACTCTTTCGGGATTTCGCTTGCAGCACTTTGGTTGATTGATTCTTTGATTTGTGTATTTTTCCTGACAGTTATTGTTGGTAGGAGTAAACTTGCGTGGGATTTTGCGATTACCATACATGCTATAAATTTAATAGTGGTATGGACACATACGGGACTCTTCCCCTCTCTCGCGTGGTTTATTCTACAGTTGTTATCCACACTGATATTGATTTTTCTTGGAACCTGGATCACTAGGTGGAGAGAGTTGAAAGACACCTTTTTTGAAGGCATGGTGGACAGTGAATCAAGCTCCGCTGCTGCCAGTAAGCCAGCATTCGAAAACTCTGGAAATTCTGTCGAATTGAGAGACTTAGAGGCTCAAAAGTAAGCAAATATACAGAGTGCCACTCTTCTTATTGGCGCAACGACTGGTCAGCGTATTTATTGCAAAAATTTAGCGTCAATGGTTTGCATCTGTATATAATATAGACGTATGTTTTATACTACAGTCGATGAGATTATGAAATTTGATTAGCCACCAAGAGTGATGTACTCTAATGCTTCAAGTTCACTGAAAACAATGGAAAGTACAAGTACTCAAGGTTCCGCGGCCGGGGAAAAGTCATTTTGTTGTTCAGAATTACTATTCCGACTATTCTGAACGCACAATTCATTTCGGGAGAGAATTTCGTCTAACAATTGGAAGATAGACTTTTGTTTCGTTGCGTCTCCGGATTTGTAAATAACTAGCCCACCTTGAAGCTGCTGTCTAAGGTTAATCGAAACAACCGATGACTCTATACGGGTAATCAAATGATCAAGGAATGCGAGCAGGTCCGCTTCCGATGATTTTTTCATTACCGCCTGTTTAGTGGCACTATCAAAGTTAGAATAATGACCGTTTATCGCGCCTTCCAAACCAATCACTCCACCTTGAACAGAAGAGAGGATAGTTTCCAATCTGTTGGAAACTGATCGTATATCGAAAAGAAAGTCATCTGAGATGACGCTGTTTTTCTGATCTTGCGTGGCCAAAGTATGTCTGGCTTGTAGTGATGTTGGATATGCAATGGTGACTAGTTCTTTAGTCTCTAACCCTTTCAAAGCTTGTTCTCCAAGTTCGAAAAACTTCCAACCGATAGAGGAAAGCATGTGTATTTCTCGTTCTAAAATTTCACCAAAGATGTCTTCTCCATAAGCTTTTGCCAATGAAATTCCGTCTTCTGTGACCTGTTGATGATAGCTCAAAATCTTGTTGAACTCTACCATAAAGTCGTTACTCAGCATAACTTGGCCACCATCTGCGATACCAGAAACTCGTGCTGCTTTGTTCACTACAGGGCCAAGATAATCCATTCTTTTTGTGACAACATCAATTTCAGGCACAGGACAGCCCCAATGAATACCCATACGCACTGAGAGACCTTGATAAATCTTGTTACCACTGTTGTCAGTTATCAAACACCCATCTGTTATAGAAGTAATTTCGCCGGGCCATTCTGCTTCCAAAAGTTTCACCTGGACACTCAAACACCACACCAAAGCACTGGTAGGTGTGGGAAATGCCACCATAAATGCGTCACCTTCAGTTTTGACTTCGTAACCGCCAAATATACGCAACTGTCTACGCATTATGTCATTGTGTGTTTTGATGGCAGTTCTCATTGCATCTGGGAACAATTCCCAGATAAAAGTGGAGTTTTTGATATCGGTAAACACAATGGCGACGTTTCCAGTAGGAGGAGGGATCTCAGGCTGGAGTCTTCGTAAAGAATTGTCCTCGAATGCACTTTTCCTAGACAATAAGTCTTTCTTACTGATGTTAAACCTATTAGTTTCAGTGGCACCCTTCTCGACGCAGATGCATACAACAGTCAACTTATCAGTGCATCCGTAAGTCACAGCATAGTCCTTCAACTTTTCAGCAGCTAGCATGGGTTCTGCGCCATTTTCACGAGCAATGTCAGAGGCAATTTCATAATCAATGTAGTTCCATAAGTTATGCGATGCAATGATTAGCATTTGGTCAGAGAAGGTTAACTTGAAGTCTGATATATCCGGTGAGGCATGGATATGAGGCAGAAGATCGAAAAATCCGACAGCTCTTGAGACTTCAGAAACACCATCCAATTTTTCACTATTCACATAGCCGCCAGCGATTCTGATCCTTTCATACTCATCTCTTTTGGTTGGAACGTGTAATCTAGTTAAAACTTCGTAATCACCATTATTTTTTGCCAATATAGCACCAATATTACCGATATTAGCAGTATAAACTGATTTGTCCTTGAAAAACACAACTGTTGCAGACGCGCCGCTGAGTAAATCAATAGACGATAACTCGGAGTTATTTACACCATTTTCAACCGAAACCAGCATTCCATTTATTTCTTTGTTGAGCTGTAGGAAACTAAAACGTAAAGCTGTTCTTATGTTCTCATCTGAATCATCGCCATACTTCTCCAAAGCCCTTGCTAAAATTTTGTCATATATATCTCTGATAATTTGAGAGATCTTGTGACCTGAAGAAGCGTTTTCATTCACACTATCGTAAAGACAAAACAAACACTCGTCATCTTTACCTCTGAATCTTTCATACTTGATGTCTCTCGTTGAAACAGAACTCATTTTACCTAGCGTATCAGCAACACCGTACTTCATACCATTTATCATCGATCCAGTGGTCCTCAAACGGAAATTTACTCCATCGTCAGGAACCCTAGAGGTTTTCATAGTCACATCCATTAAACCTAAAATTTTGAGCTGCTTTAAAATGGTCAAATCGGATAGATCGGTTTTGGTATCGGAGCCTATCATCGATTTGATCTCAAATCTCTTATTTCCTGAGAAATTCAAATACTTTAAATTTAAATTGTTCATCCAGTTCCAATCATAATGGTAGTTCGATATGTTGTACTTCAATTGATTTGAACCGACATCCAATACACTCAAATTCGAAAGCTGAGAAAGTTCCGAAGGTAAAGACATCAGTTTGTTACCATTTAGCATGATCACCTTGAGATTTTTCATTCTTTGGAAAACTTCACCGGGTAGGTTGGTAAGATTGTTACCAGAAAGATATAATTCAGTCAACGAAGGCAAGTTCATTGCTGAAATGTCTGATAGATCGTTATACGAAAGATTTAAGATCTTCAAATTGACGTTGTGATTGAACAGAGGAAGCATTTCATTACTGAGGTTATTGTCAGCGGCATTAAGAAAGAGCAATGACTTTGATAGAGGAGTTCCACGGTAGCCCTCTAAAAGTGCGTCATAGCCAAGTAGGTTGGAAGAAACATTAATGGATGTTAACTCTAACTTCTCGATTGAAACAGGTAGCTCACTAATGTTGTTACAGTGCAAATCAAGTGATCTAAGATTTGATAAATTACCTATTTCTGTAGGAATGCTGTCCAGTTTATTGTTGGCAGCCGAAAAATGAATCAATTTTTTGGAATACTTGATTTGAGATGGAAGACTTGTTAAATTGTTGTCATTCAATTCAAGCTTTTCAAGCTTTTGTAATGATTTTAAAAAGTCTGTTGGTAGACTCGACAATTTCGCCTTGTTGAGAGACAAGCTCGTTAAATTAGATAAGACACTGCCTCTGTAACCAAAAGAAGTCACCGGGTTCTCTGTCAAATCACAACTTCTTAACTTAGGAAGTGAGTCTTCCCACACAGAAATTCTGTTTGAGGCTAAGAATAGATTCTGTAGATTTGGTGCATTTGATTTAATCGTTGCAACTCTATTGTTCTTCAAATTGAGAGTCCTTAAATTAGCCATCCCTGATAAATCAGGCACAGCTTGAATTTTGTTGTTTGATAAATTCATTTTTGCTAACTTGCTTAATTCATTCATGGACGATGGGAGCAAGCTGATTTTGTTATACGAAAGATCGACCTGTAATAAGTTTGTACAGTTGTTGATTACCTCTGGGTATGATGTGAATACATTAGAAGAAATATCCAACAACTGTAAGTTCTTAAGGTTTTTAAATCCTGACGGAAGCCTGTCTAAGTGATTACACTGAAGATTTAAAATCGTGAGATTGGATAATTTGGAGATAGATTCTGGGACCCTCTTAATGAAATTCCTTTCCAAATCCAAGGACACCAAATCATAAGACTGTGTTATATTGGCTGGAAATTTCGATGCTCTAACATTCACCATCCGTAAACTAGATAATTTTACAGCACTCTCGATGAAATCAATAGGGAGGAATATGTTGGCATTGTTTGAGACATCTAAGCTCTCGATCTCAGATGTGTGTTGGTAAAATATAATGGGAGGGGTGGTCAAGTTCATATTTCTCAAATCAACGTGAATAAAATCACCCTTTGAAAGTCGCTGTTGCTGTTCTATCGTTAGCTGAGAAGTCGTAACAGGGTGGAATTTGAAGCTGAAAACGAAGCTAACATCTTCAAGTCCCAAGATATGCAAGGGATCGCTTTTCTTGTATCCATTCAATAGCAGTAATTTGATTTGAATGAGAATGGGACTCGCTGTTGGGCGTAAAA
This sequence comes from Kluyveromyces dobzhanskii, assembly GCA_003705805.3. Taxonomy (NCBI): domain Eukaryota; kingdom Fungi; phylum Ascomycota; class Saccharomycetes; order Saccharomycetales; family Saccharomycetaceae; genus Kluyveromyces; species Kluyveromyces dobzhanskii. The sequence continues at coordinate 653,491 of PPJP03000005.1, read as the reverse complement.
TTTTGGATAGTTTACCAACTTTTAAAGACAACTGAAAATTACCTTGCTGAATATTGAACTTCTTCTTTATTTGTGGTATAAGTTCAGCTACTGTTGTACTTGGATGGCATGAAAGAGTGGTAAACGTGTCATCTACATTGAAAATTCTGATAGCATATTTCTTTGTTTGATCAATATCTGAAAGGTCGCTATAATACTTTTCAAGCAAATGTTCCTCATATTCGGTTTCTCCATCCAGTTCTGTATACTTTTCCTTGTTACTTTGTGATAAGGGTGAGCCTGGTCTGGATTGGCTTCTTCCAGACGTGATGTCATCTATACTTTCCGACTGCGTTTCTAAAGTGACATCTGAATCTTCGTCACCGTTAGGAGATATTGTATAACAAATATCACATCCCGTACTTTTCGATTCAGTGAGCTGAAGTGACAAGTCATCGTTGGCATCTCGAACAGGAGGAGAAGCACGCGGGGACAAAGCATCTTCCTCAAAGTCATGGTGGTGAACATGTGGAAGCACGGGTTCTTTGCTGTCCTTTGCAGCAAGTAGCTGGGTTTGAGTTTTTGAGCCTTTAACTTGTGGTTTATGATATTTCTTCTGATTTTTTGCACGATGGCGGTTGGCCCTTGATATTTTATTCTTTTCCCTGATTTTTTTGACGTCAAGGCCGACTGTTTCGTCGACATCCCAGGATTCTGGAGCAGTCCACTGTTTCCGAAGCATCAGAGGGTCATTTGAGTCCCTTGCTATAGTTGGAGAAGGCGATGCGACTTTTGTGATAGTATCGGCCGGTGCAGCGTTTGAATTGTCAACGACATCTGTCATATCGGAAAGTGTATTCAAATCTAGCTCAACTCCGAATTTCTCGTTTGCAGCCCTTTTAGCAGCTCCATCCAAAGATATTCTAGAATCGGTTCTTGCTAAACCTGCATCGATGCTTTTACCTCCAGAAGTCGGTCCGTGCTGTTGATTTTGATTTTGGTTTGAAACGCTGCTCAATGAAGTAATTGCACTCGAAGTTGAACCTCTTCTACTTTCAGTATTTGAATGCAGCAAAAAATTTACTTTCGAACCAGGAGCCTTTGTATGGGTATTGCTTGCCGACGATAGAGGCGTAACTCCAGACATGGTGGAGGGACCGTGAATAAAAGTACTCATTTTTCTTCGTAACGCGCTGGAAGGAACTTGCTGCTGATGTGTTTGCTGATTGGAAGACTGTTGCTCGCCTTCCGATACATTAAACCTCCCATCCTGAGAAGATTGATTGTCGAACTCTCCACTTCCTCCTGAGTTTACCAGAGACGACTTTCTGCTTGTGAGCTTTTTGAAGAAATTGGAGGCACGAGAAGGTTTTGGACCTCTGTTCTGATTGTGAGAAGCTGACGTTGATATCGATATGGCACTCGATGTGCGGGATAATGCTGGGAGAGGTCCTCTGGAAGTAGTCGCAGTCAGGTTGGCAGTACGAGACCTTTCAAAGGATGGTTTCACTGGTCGTTCCAATGGTGGTTGGGGATTGTGCGCATAAGACCCTGCGTCGCGACCGATGGCAGAATGGAAACCCTTTTTCGCTTGCGGTGTGTTGTTCACAATCGAATCTATCGAATAATCTTCCTTAAATGTGGGAACACTCAGGTCTTGCCAATCGCTATCGGTGTCGCTTGTCAGTTGTGTATCTTTTCGACTGTTTTTGCTCGAATGACTGTTGCCCGAAGAGGCGCTGCCTGCACTATGTCTTGGGCCTGATGAATTACCATCCTTCTTTATTTCTCTGGGTTCTGAACTCATGTTTAATCCTGTCTCGCCTGCGAAGGTTAGATGTGTTCAAAGTTACAATCGCTCACGAACTCCCCTGAAATCAGCTACCAAATAGCCTACAATTATATTATCAGAAAATACGATATTCGCAGTTTTTCGTTGTCTGAAAACCCCAAAAGAAAAACACGCTTCGTACGATTAGGAACAGAGTTCAATTCCTGGTAAGACTTATTAGCAACTGGTACCAGAAATGCAATTACCAATGTTTGATTGTTAAATCAACTGATGAAAGAAAGCCTATTGTTTAAACAAGGATGAAAAAAAAAAAAAAAAAAGATATATCGTTCCTGCAACTAAGCGAAAACAATGGGGGAAATTAACAAGCACTCAGTCCAACGCTTCCGATATCCCTCGAGTTACGATAATCCCAACGTTCAATTACGAAATCGGTAATATATGCGTGTCTGCCTTGCTTTCTGCTTGCTCTCATATCCTATACCCTATAGCTGTTAAGTAACAAATTTTGAATATTTCATTAATTCAGCATTTCATATTTTTTTCTCAGCTATTTCCTATCGAGAATTTTTCGTTTCCTGTGTGCTCCCCTAAAGAAGGGATTTGCCCATAATATAGCGATAATGTCGTTCTTCCATTGGTGGGGAACGATTCGAGGGCACGCACTGGAGGTAAGTAAGCCTGTGCCCCGGTGTCACGGTGCTTGCAAGATTTGTACGTAGAATTATATTCTAGCTGAAGGCCGGAGATAGAGACGGAGGTTACTGTCACGTGACCCACTTTGTCCTCCAATCATAATATATAAACATCAAGGAAAGTGTCGTATGTTAGCACTTCAGGTCGTTCGGTCTGGAACGATTTACATATGCACGCACAGTACCGCGCCATTGCGCAAACGAAAGGGTCCCATCGGAAGGTCTTTCTCGAACGGCTCTCAGTGACTATATGGGTCCGTAACGAGTATGTCGTGTCAAATGATCATTTTGGATTGGATAATATAATTAGAGTTGAAGAAAAGACAGCTTTGATATCATTTACTAATCGAAACTTGATAAGACGGCACGTATTTCGAGCTTGCACTCACATTTTATTACGGTTATCCCTTACACGCTCTGTATCTGTTTCTTGCATTCTATTGGAAGGCATACACAGTAACAGACGACACTCTTTGAATTTGAAACTCTAGAATATACAATGTCCCAGGAAGCCAACACTGCACCAGCTAAACCGGAGGCTGAGTCAAAGCCCAAACCATGCTGCGTTTGTAAGCCCGAAAAGGAAGTCAGAGACGAGTGCCTTTTATTCAACGGCCAAGAGTCTGGCAAGTGCGATGAGTTGATTGAGAAATACAAGACTTGTATGAAGGGATACGGTTTTGACATTTGAAACGTCAAAACTTGATATTGTAGATAGCCCAGTTTCATGCAAGAATACCTGGTCCTGTATATATGATTATTACCCAGTGTCTCTCGATCCTATCTTCTCTGCTGCCCCTATTATGCAACCCATGTATATATTAAAAGTAATTCCGCCTTAGTTATCACTCGATCGATCTACATAATAAGTTCTGTATATGTTTGCCTAAACTTAATTAAAGAACACGTGAATTTCACCTCTACATCAAATATTCGATCTTTTTTGAGTCTTTCACATTTGTATTCGAAAGGCTGCATGCTATCATCGCTCATTAATTTTGAAAAGACATTGGCCATGTGTAAAAGGCGTTTTCCAATTTGAAGGCATACATGCTTCCCGTAGTGTTAGACGAGTAAGTGAGACTTGAGCATTTCTATATTTTGGGCAACCGTTGCATGCAAACGTTCACCAGAAAGTTCAACGTTATTCCCAAATTCTACAAATTCAAAATGACCAACTCTGCGCAGCTAGCACAATCATTCGATGGAACCATTGATCTAGCCATCATCGGGGGCACCGGTTTATACACATTGGACTGTTTAGAACCAATTGCTATCATTCCAAAAATGGAAACTCCGTGGGGTAAAACGTCGTCTCCAATTACCATCTCTCGTGTGAAATCGGACGAGTCGGAACACTTCCATGTGGCCTTCATAGCAAGACACGGTGTGGACCACGAGTTCCCACCAACAAGAGTCCCGTTCAGAGCTAACATTGCAGCTTTGAAGAATTTGGGGTCTAAGGCCATATTATCGTTCAGTGCAGTTGGTTCATTGCAACCAGAGATCAAGCCAAGAGATTTTGTGTTGCCTCAGCAGGTTATCGATAGAACAAAAGGAATCAGAGAATCCTCATATTTCAACGATGAAGGTTTAGTCGGCCACGTTATGTTCGGGGAACCTTTCTCTAATTCGTTCGCTGAATACATCAATCGTTTCAAGGATATTTTGGAGAACCCAGAGTCTGAAGAACCTTGCTTGTTGCATTATAACAGAGAGTTGACCGTGATCTGCATGGAGGGCCCTCAATTTTCTACCAGAGCTGAATCTAAGATGTACCGTTTGATTGGTGGTGATGTGATAAACATGAGTGTGATTCCTGAAGCCAAGTTGGCTCGTGAGTGTGAAATTCCGTACCAGATGGTATGCATGTCTACCGATTATGACGCATGGAGAGACGAAGAAGAACCAGTTTCTGTGCAGACGGTTATCGGAAATTTACGAAACAATGCTAAAAATGCTAACCGTTTGGCATCCAAGATAATTCTTGAGATGTCACAGGAACTTCCTGAATTTTTGAGAACGGGCGATGGGCTAAAGGATGCCATGAAGTTTTCTATTTCAACAAAGCCTGAAGCAATGTCTAAAGAGACTTTGGCTAAGCTCAAGTTCTTATTCCCAAACCATTGGTGAATTTGTCTTTTTAACGTATTTTTCCCTTTATAAATAGTTATACAATGTGATGTGTGATCTTTAACTTGAATACGCAATATTCACAATTAAAGAAACCCTTCAAGACCAGTAAAAAAAAAAAAAAAACCATACGGATGCAAATAAGTGTACATGTGATTCCTTCAGCGCTTTTTCATCGAGCTTGGTGAGTCCATCATATAGGTATACCTATTACTTGGAATATACCCAGGATGCGTGCCCGGTTGGGATCTAGCCAATGTGGCAGAGTTCGCGGCGGCGCTTGCGTTGTTGACTACCGGGTCGATTCCAAAGGCATTGACCTTCTTGGGTTGTAAAGAGAAGGAAACATGGTTCTTTCTCGCCTCTGCTTGTTGAACAGAGTTCAACTCACGCATCTTCATCGGGGTCTGTAGAGATTTGAATATGAAAGGTTTATTACCCGATTTGGAGCCCACCTCGTTCAAAGATTTGAACGCAGAGTTAGCGTCCTTGTTTCCTGCCAGGTCGAAATTTCTATTCTTAACGTTCAGCGAAGACGCAAACCCACTATCAGATGTTTCTTCCGTGATACCTAACAAGCTTTTCTGGTGTTCCGTTAGGTGCAAATCAGACATGTCCAAATTTTGTGCTTTCACAAGCAAGTTCCATAGGCACGAGGCTATATTGTATAGAACGATGGTGTGGAACAGACTGGTTGCGAACTGCCAAGACAGTAGGTTAAACCAGAACGAATTGAGATTTGCCTGCGGGTTGACCTTGTACACAATATTCTTCAACATGAAACGGTACAACTCGTTTCGAAGTTGCGCCCCACTTGTAGTGAAATGGAAGAACAAGAAAACGAACTTGCTTATCAGGTTCCAAATCAACACCACTACGACGTTCGTCAACAACCGTCTCATTTCAAGTTCTTTGTTTACCATACGAGATGTGAAAGTAGCCAGCGCCGGATTTTCGAAGTCTGTCAGCTTATCAATCGCCGAGTCTCCAGAAAAGTTCGACTCTATTAGATCCTGCTGCCCCAGAGGCTCGTCCGGCAGCAGGTCCGAACTAGTTTCTCTCGCTGTTTGCTTTTTCACGCTCCATTGATCTCTCTTATCAGTAAACACTGGCCTTGCATTCGCTGGAGCCACAGGTTCGGCTTCTCTAACGTTCAGACTAGTACTTATCTTACCAGAAAACGCAGGCGTAGCCTGCACCTTAACAGCCTCGACTTTCCTTGTAGGATCACTCAGAACCTTGTGCTTATACAACGACGGTGATTGTTTGATCGCTCTTTCCCTCAAAGACTGAAACTGCTGCTGACTCAGAGGCCTAGTAGGCGTCTCGAAAGTTTTCGCCGGGGTGCCTGGAGTCGAAAACCCATCATTCATTGTGTCCTTCCCGATATATATTTCAATCGACAAAGTCCAATGCACCTTTATTCTCTATTGTTTGCTGCTCTGTTAAACAAGAGGGAAACAAAACACTGTTACAGTTGAACAACAACAAAAAAAATGATTGACTCGAATCACTACGTGCAGATTTGTCAGATTCCTAACTAAATGCTAGAAACTCCCTTGCTACCGTCCAATCCTGATCCAACATCCATCTATCGATGACCTATGAAGCGCAGCTAAGCTTTCTTTTACAGCTAATTCCAACTAATATATCTTAATGCGAAAAAATATACCCACTACACCGAGTTACCCGGAACCCCTTTGATCTGCAATCTCAATAATCCGTTCTCTGATAGATGCAATGAGGAAAGGGAAAAAAATCTTTTTTGCTTCGTTTCTTCGTTTCTTTCAGTTCTGGATTTAATGTTCAATATGAACACAGTCAACTTTTCAAGATTATAAAGTTTTCGGAACTTTTCAGATTAAAAACTCTTGATTATCTTACTGCATATACATATTTTATAAGAAAAAGAGGGTCAAGAGTAGGCGAGAAACCATTCGGGAGATTTCTATTTAGCCGGGACATTTTGAGTGATCTGATTGACTTGGTTTTTGGTTCTTTTTTTGTTTCCTTGCTAGAATAAAAGTGCTGCAGTCTTTTGCTTAAACTAAGGACATATATATATATCGACATCGGTATTGTTATCACTGTTTTTGTTGGAATACCGGAAGCTTGTTATAAAGAGACGGAGAGAGTCGAATTTGTGTGGTTTATACCAGCTTCAAATTGTTCTGATCAGCAGCGAGCGCGTGTTTCTCTGACTAGTTTTTTCGTCTTTTTGATTTAAACGGTTCGTTGTCTCTTATTTGTTTGCTTGCTCTAGGGGCATAGAGATATGGGATTCATTTCATCTTTGTTGTGTGGTTCAAGCGATTCGGATAGCTCTAAGAAACAGAAGGGAAAGAATTCATCTTCAGGCGGGAACAGTAGCAAAACCTCTGGTGGTTTAAGCTCGGAGAAGAGCAGAAGTAACAATAAAGGGAACTCTGCAAGTCCCAAGAAGAGTCCACGCCCAGCGGCTGGTGCAACACGGTCAAGACAATCGGAGGTCCATACTACGCTATCTAATTCGACGGCGAAGATGCACTTGCAGAAGAAGACAGCTTCGAACAAGCGTGGGTCTGCGGAAAAGGTTCCTTCTTCGAAGAGTAGAGTAGTTGTTAGAAGTACTGCAGAGGGGAACGATACGGACAGTGACGTCTTGGACGTTGCTATGACTGGAGAAGACGAAGATGACGACGCGAAGGGCGATGAAAAGCAAACGCTTCTGGTGTATAACGCTGAATCCGACACAAGTACGGGTACAACAACTAATACAGCTGTTTCTGGTGGTGGTCAGACTGCTCCAGAAGCTACCACTATTATCCGTGAAGCTGAACCTACGAGTAGCGCAGATGATTCTGAGGGTGTCCACAGCCAGGCTGTCAGCGATGTCGAAATGCTGAACGGGGAAGGCGATGACGGAGAACTCCTGGACTTGTCGCAATTGCAGCAGGACCAGGCCCATGCGCCGGGGTTCGATACGTTGTTGCTGCCAAAGACTGAGGAATTCAAGGGTAAGAAGTGTTTAGTGTTAGACTTGGACGAAACTTTGGTTCATTCTTCTTTCAAATACTTACGCACAGCAGATTTCGTCATCCCGGTGGAAATTGATAACCAAGTTCACAACGTGTACGTTATAAAGAGACCTGGTGTCGACGAGTTTTTGACACGTGTCAGTGAGATCTACGAAGTAGTGGTATTTACTGCTAGTGTTTCTCGTTACGGTGACCCGTTGTTGGATATCTTGGATAGAGAGAAATCCATTCATCACAGGCTGTTCAGAGATTCTTGTTACAACTACGAAGGTAACTACATTAAAAACCTCTCTCAAATCGGTAGGCCGCTGTCGGATATGATTATCTTGGATAATTCCCCTGCTTCTTACATATTCCATCCCCAGCACGCCATTCCTATCTCCTCCTGGTTTTCTGATGCTCATGACAATGAACTACTAGACATTATTCCTCTGCTGGAAGATTTAGCAAACAGAAGAGTCCCAGATGTAGGAAAAATTTTAGATGTGACGATATGATTTCAAAAGCACTGAAACTGTTGTAAGTGTGGTATTCAAATCATTCGCAAACATTCTTGCGTCACCACATCTCTTTTTCACCCCGCACGCTTCTTTGCTTAAGTTTCAATTTTTGATAGACTCATTAGTGCTATAATACTTCTCATATCATATCGAGCAAGCAAGGCTGGTTCTTCTTGTATTAATTCCCTTTCTTTTATCCTTCTTTCATCTTTTATTGCGGAAATATAATCAAAATATAACATTGCAAAGACCAACAGGAAACATTAAACTTGGTAAATGGAATCGTATTGTTAAAATCCACTAAAGGCGAATCTCAACGATTGTGCAGAAACAGCATCGTATAAAAGAATACCCTGCTTGTCTAGCAATGCTTTATTTGTAACTTTTGTTCACAACTTCCAGGAAATTGAAGCTACGTTTCGAGTTTACTAACGTTACACAATTATAAATATGTAATTCCAATTTAATAAAATTTCATATATTTCAATCATCCTCTGGTTCATCTCTTTTAACTGAGCTTCCTTTCCCTTCATCCTCGTATTGGAACACGGTGCCAACGATTTGTTTCTTCCTTTCAGGTAAGAATGGCATATCTTTTCTGGTTTTTCTTTCATTTCTTTCCCTCCTCTTCAAAGAATCAACTTCAATCTTTTTAATCTCTTGAGCCTTCTTAACAACCTTAGGAACGTGTCTGTGCCTGCTGATTCTTCTAACTTCGGGCATATGCTTGAATCTTTCCTTGAGCTTTTCATCGTATTCCAACTTGTTCTTTTCACGAGTACTCTTAGCATTGGATCTCTCCCATGCCTTTGCTCTCCATAGTCTAACGTTACCATCATCTGAACCACTGACTATGTATTTGCTGTCCATACTGTATTTCACTTGGAAAACGTGTTGCATTCTTTTTGTGTGGTATATCTCTCTTGAATGGCCATGTTTTACCTGGAAAATTCTAATAGTCTTGTCATAAGAACCGGTTACGATTTCATCACCAGTTGGAGAGAAATCGACATCCATAACTGCACTGACGTGATCCTTGAAAACATGTAATGCTTTGGACATATTTCTCATGTCGTAATAGTATGCATGATGATCTTCGTTTGCGACAACAAAGTTGAAAGCTTCCACAGGGTTCCAACAAATAGAGTTCGTTCTCATGGTTTGCACGATTTTTTGTGTTGGGGAGTTCGTTCTTAGATCATAAAGAACCACTGAGTTATCACTGCCGGTACTTGCTAGAAGATCTACTTCATTTTGATTGAATCTAACATGATTGATGTTATCCGCACCCCAGGAAAGATTCGAAACTGGCTTTGATCTGTTTGTATCCCAAAGCTCGATTTGTGCACCACCGGTGACAAAATTCGATTTTTGTCTATGATGATCCAAAGATTGGAAAGCATGCTCACCATGGAATGTTTTGATGATACCTTGATCGGTATTAAGCCTGGTGTCGTCTTTAACATTAGCAAAGTCGTCGGAATTGACTGACCATAGCTTCACCGTCTTATCATCACCACAAGATAACATGAAGTTTTCTCTTTTTGTAGATAGATGCAGAGGTGTAACACACAGCCCTGTAACCATACCGTAATGTGCTTTAAATGAGCTTAGTTCTTCCCTCGTTGACATATTCCAGTATTTGATAACACCGTCACCACTTGCTGTAGCAAGTTTGTTTAATACGTTGTAGTTCTTCGCTATAGTGTACACACCGTCTCTATGACCGTAGCCCAGCTGACCAACGAATGGCTTGGCAAACATTCTCTCAAGCTTGGTAGCATTCAAAGCCTTGGTATATTCTCTTGCTCTCTCGAATGGATGTAGAGCGGGATCCAAATTACGAGGCATTTGAGATTCCTGTGTGCTTTTCACCGGGACATAGTCATCAGAACTCCTGCTAATTGTCTTGATCTTCATTTTGAGTTTGGTTTGCTGCTGTCAGATAAACTTAAATGGCAGAATCCACTTGCTTCTGAGGAACCTATTGGTGTATTTATCCGTACTCTGACCCTTGGGGATGATACCTTTTTAATTTCGAACTTCACCATCGACGATGCGATGAGATGAGATGAGATGAGTTTTGTATTTCATGATAAAAAATTCAATGAAAAAGAAATAAAGTGAAGAATATAGCCTAGAAGTCAGAGGTAAGAACGTTAAACAGGTATGGGTTTCAACTTTTGCTTGGCAGCCTAGTAGCCTAGCATGTGGACGGTTCCCTGGAGAAATGGAGTGGACGTGTGTTTATCAATTAGGCTACTTAAAGTTTGGAAAAACACTTTCGAATTTGGTCAAATATGGTTAGATTATCTTTTACATAAGTGTCATTAAAGTATCTATTCTTATAGAAGAGTTGGTGATTACAAGTTTACAAATGTGGGTCAGGCCAAGATTTCAATGTCTTTAATTAGTTTACATATGCTGGTTCCGGGATTCGTAAATGTTCGAGCATGGGGATACCAATTCTTTCAATTACATCGCTTGCCCATAAGACATCTAAGTGGGAATATTCATCGATATACCAAATTTTGTAGACGGAGTGTGGCTCGTGGTTAATGAAATGATTAATTAGCCTTTCTCCATCTACAAGTCTATCTTGTCTGGGAGTGAATAAGAGAATCTTGGGCCAGTCTTCTGGTAAAGGTTTATGTTGATTCTTATGCAGATGTTCGTCCATGCTTACCGTTTCATTTCTAATTGGAAACCATGTTTTGATATCAGGGAAAGTGTCTTCGGCAAATGTTTTGAAACTAGACTTTAACGGATTCAGACTCAACCACCACTGCATTAATTTCACGGAAATATGTACTGGTGAGAATAGAAAGTGTCTATCACGTAAAGGTCTATCCCATAAAATATCATTCCAATTGAACAAGTAGTTAAACATCACATAAGATAAGAACGAGTAAATCTTGTGTCCAACTAGAAAATTTCTCATTTCCATCATCATCGGCACAAATGATTTGTTCCCGAAAACCCAGCGATTATCGATGTGCTTTGCCATAAATTTAACGAAATATTTCTCATCTAATAGCGGACCTGGGTAAACTGCTGGGGCAAGAGCTACTAGGTTGTCCAATTTTTCACTTAGTTTAAATTCTAAGTCTTTGTAGATTTCTTCTCCGTTAACGAGCCCCATAAATGCTTGTGTAGTTCCTTGAGAGTGAGCAATTAGCGTGAGCTTCTTGAACTTATTTTGCTTCTTCTCGAGAACAGTCTCGATAAGAGCCTCGAGATCGTATTTCGACATACTATCTAGATCCCAGTCCCATTCGCCATTAGGCGACAGCTTTTCCTTATCCCATTTCGCTTTGAACCCACAACGGTTATTCCCTAACCAGACATCGTAGCCAGAGTCATGCATATAGTAAGCTAATGATTTCCTACCACTAGAAGCAAACGAACCACTGCTTTGTAAAAGCCCGTGGAGCATCAAAACAGGGTACTTCATATTTGGTTTAACTTCATTGTCATTTCTTAAATGCCATAGACTTATAACAAAGCCGTCTTTCGTTGTCACTTCATATTCATCGATGATAATGTTGTATTGAGAGTAATAGTACTGAAGATTGGCTACTAATTTCAAATCCTCAGCAGACAAAATGTCCGAGAACGGGTTGAAGTCTGTGTCTTTAATTTCCATTTTACCGGAGATGGTGCGGTCATATTCTATGTTATTGGCATCGTCCACTTCAACATCCACGTTCACAGGAACCTCTGACGTAAATGATTCAGTTCTTCTGCGCATTCTTCGAGAGTGGCCAGTGTTTTGTGGTGTAATCACATTTGCTGGCCTGGTATCACGCGGATCTAATATGATTCGCAGCTTTCTTTTGAGCAAATGAGATGTGATGAAATTGTGCCATATTGCACAGATCATAAGCACGGTAAGAAAGCATACTGTAATGAGTCGTGAAACAACTGAATGATACCATTTTTGAACCATCGTAAGCAACAAGGCTGCTGGTATGCTTCAATGCTACTATTCAATATTCTTTTCTTGTTTTGTTTCGTTTGTTTTTATTCAAATCGATGTGTGTTATTGTTGAAGTCGTTTAACTTATACACAAAAAATTATAGGTGATGTTTCCTTGATCTGCGAAAATATTGCGCAAAGAAAAGAGTATACAAACGAAAGTGCATCGTAAAAGTAGACAGCAGACACCACAGCCCATACCTCGATTGGCACATTTAAGCTAATAGAGAGTGCGATGAAGTTTATTGAGTTTAGCAAACAGTTAGATCCTGAGATCTTTGACGACTACGCAGGCGAATTGCGTATACTCGCTGATCATTATGAGAATAGTATTGTTATACACCTTCGAGTAAATGGGGAAATAGATTCTACATATGAAGTCAAATACAAAGGATTGAACGATATAGATCCCGGATTTAGTCTCGAAGGCACGGGTGATGATGACAATTTTACTCCTATCAGAGATCCTCTTTCTCAGTATGATGTCAGTACAAAAATAGGCGATACTAACGATATGAAAATTCCTATCATCTGCACCCAAATAGCACAGTTGTATGAAAGAGTCATCTTACCTAAGCTTGGATCGGAACCAGGTGCAGGTGTACCAGATTTTGTCATAACTCTCAGCACCAAACTTTGGAGGAAGTCCTGTTCAAATGAATTTGAGAAGTTGATATTCTTATTAAATGCTTTAAAAGAAGCGTACGAGAATTGAACCGTCCTGTATATAGTGCAAATGTGCTTTCAATATTTAACTTTGGTGTACATACAACGAATTCAGCTTATTTAGAATCTTCTATCACAGCCATATCTAACACTTGTAATGTTGCCTTCTGGTTGCAAATAGTGACGAGTTCTCTATATGCGACCGGATCTATCAACCCTATTCTGGACCAAGAACTATCAGTTTTGTTTGTTTCCCCTGACCTTATGATCACGCTCAATTGCTCAATGAGGGCGGAGTATTCTGGGGTGCTCAAATTCAAATCTACTTTGACCTTCATTTTAGATCTTGCGATAGGGATTATTTGCTCAGCAACTAGTACCTTGATGGCCTCAAGGGCTTGTAGCTTCGCCGCCTTGTTGACGACAACGTTAAATTTCAATTCCACAAGGGCTTTGTGAATCATAGTTGGTGGATATCTCTTTTTAGACTTTGGATTGATACATTTGGCACTGACAATAGTCAATAATTCATTGGTAATCTTATTCAACTGTAGTTGTCTCTCTTTCTCAGATAACTGGATTTCTCCCTTAAATAAGATTTCTTTGATGATAGCGTCAATATCAGTCGATTGAAACGCCTTTTGAAGATCTTCTTTCGAAGCGACTTGTCCCTTGGACACATTGATGAATACTTGGTTGATCTGGAGCACTTCATCTAAGTCTTTTTCTACTCCATTCCGATAATCCTGAACTTTATTTTGATAGCATGCAACTTCAAATCTTTTCTTAGCTTTCTTGAGCTTAACCATGGAAACGTTGGTCAATTTTATCTGCCCCGAAGGCTGGTTTATTACGGCCATCTCTTGACTATACGGTCGGTTACGTTTGCCTTAGTTGTTACTCGAACTTTGAACCCTCTGATTGTGATGAGATGAGTTTTATGAGATGAGTTTGCAATGACATTTTTTTTTGGAATTAAACACAATACGTCTAATACACTATGTATGTGAAAAGAAGAAGACAGACAAAGAAGACAGTATGTCGAATGAGATTACCCATTGTAGGTGTGTTACTTAATATACGGCTGTTGGTCAGTCGGTCAAGTGAAAATTTGGTACCACTGTAAAAAATTTTTGTTTGCAGAGAAGTTAAATGTAATGTTTTGAACGTCAATATCTATTTTAAGTCCCGTTTGATGAAAGTCATCACAGAGTTACGTTAAATCTCTGAATTGGTTGTGTAGAATTCGCTTGCAATAAAGAGCTTACAATATCAGAGAATTCACTAACAGCTTTTGTCATGTGCTCGGTAATGTGATGAACGTCGTTTAATATATATACGTATATGTAGGGAAAGTGTTTATCGAAAATGATCAAATTGGTATTCTAGTATCAACTAGTTGATTGAACTGAAGTGCAGGAGTCTTTGTTTTTAACGTGGTGCTAAGGGTTTAAAAGAAATGCGAAGTAAAAATAGCATCAGGGTCATAAGTGCCACTTGGTTTCGAACATGTCGAGTAGAGCGTTGTAGTGTCCAACGACACCTAGAAGGACGAAAAAGTGCCAAAAGGTATGGGAAGCCATGAAATAATCGACCCACCATAAAGATAAGAATCCGGTTCTGGAACTTTTCGATGGGACTGCTCTGAAGTGAATATGCTTGTGTTTCGTCAAAATGTCTAAGTTAGAACATAGTTCTGCATCTGTTGGAATTTGGCAGTCCAATTCTACATCAGTTCTCCAACGCTCGGGAATGAAAGATCCATAAAACACCACACCAATGAGGTACCAGACAATTGATCTGTTCCATACGGGTTTGAAGAACTGAGATGAATGCTCGATACCACGGCGAACCGTCAGATGTAAAAAGGAAAGCATACCAAGGCCCGCCAATAAGACATAAAAGGCAATTCTAAAGGGTCTAGATTCAGGTCTGTCAAATCTGGGGGACCAATTCATGAAGGAGCCAAAGACACCTAGCAAAAGCGAACAGGTCATGTATATTGTCATCGAGAGGGACAAAGACTGTGTTGACGTATTATAAACCGACACAAACTCTGTCGAAAGAATGGATGCTGTGATTAATACGGTGATACCGGTGTAGTCGATACATGCGAACTTATTTCTCAAGGGCAAACGGCAAGTACCGTTGAGTGTGTGCCATACGGATGATGAAAGCAAGCATTTTATGCCTGCGGCCAGAAACACTTGTATAATAATTTTTCCGAACAGAGGGACTTCTGCCGAAAGAAATACCTTGGTGGTTGGCAATTCCATTAATAATAGGTACGCCAGGTAGACCGCACCAAACAAATGTGACCAAATGTTTAGCGTCTCGTTATGCCAACCGTACCAGTTGATGATGGACAGCAACGATTTCAGATGAGAGTCGTAAAATCTGTACCCGTGAATAATGTATCGGTTTTCCCTCCACGGGAATGGCAATTCATAAAAATGCAAATGTCTTTGACGACCAAGGTAACATGCATTATCCCAGTTGTATAACTGGATAGTCTTTTTGATTGAGAGCGGATCCTCAATGAACAAGTCGAGGTGCTCATCTAGAAAGTCTAGGGTCTGGATGACCTGCTGGGTATCTAGATCCACATTTTTCTCTTCTTCCGTCGTGGAAATCAAATCGCTGTGAGCAAGTTTCGATTTATTGATCGAAAAAGAGGAGACGTTCAGTGAATTGTACTGGGAAACGTCTTTGTTGTGACATTGATCATCTGAGCTAGCAGAATACGAGGATTCAACGGCACTATGCGACATAAAATCGTCGAATCGAGGCGTTTTGGAGGAATTTTGGGATGACGATCTGGTGGAGCCCTTTGTTGGCGAATGAAGAGTAGTGGAGCTAGAAGAGAACGTCGTGAAATGGTCATCGTAAATCTGTGAGAATTTAACCAACGGAGAAGTGATCGAAGACCTATTCATACTTTTCTCAAACTCTTCAGCGATCAACGTATCAGCGTGGGTTTCCGGCAACACCGACGTTAACTCCTGCGTGGTACGCCTCAAAAACTTGTAGAAGGCAGGGGCATTTGGATCGTTGATGTAGTCCTGGTAACTCAACTTTTTCGTCGACTCAACAGGTTTTGCATTCCATCTCAGAAACTTGCGACCTCTTTGTCTTAACTTGTTAAGACCTTGTCTAGGAAAGCTAGTCGTGCTAGCAACCGTGTTCGAGGGAAGCACGGCTTCAAACTTCTCCAACTTCTGGTTAGCCAGTTTGATGAACTTGGCAAGCCTCGTCAACGCGACGTACTCGTCTTTCGAACTCAGAGCGAAATCCTTTTCAATAACTTCGACTTTCTCCGAGGCATATTCGATACCGATTTCTTTAGACACCGACATCTTTAAAAGGTGAGCAAGACACACAACAACAAAATGCACCTAGAAACTGACAAACGAGCGCTCCAATGGTATTCACCACACACTTGAAAATCACGATGTTTCTCAATCTATTTGCTTGATTGTTCAAAATTACCCACACAGTACTACAAAAGTATGGGTGCGAAATGGTATATTCCAGTGTTTCAGCTCAAAAAACTAAGCTGGAAGAACGAAAAAAAAAAACAGCAACAATAGTAATGGGTATTGGTGGCCCTAACAGATATCTATACACTCAGTCAGACTTGAGCAGTGATATGAGGTACTGAGAGTTTCACTTGTGAAGAGTGTAAATCGGCTTTTTTTTTTTTTTTATTTTTATTTCATTTATACTCCAGAGTGATTATAGTTTTTCATAATCAGATACCGTTTATATGTAACGTAATGTAAATTACCCGAGCTTTCGAAAATTTCAAAATGCCGAAAAAGTCTGATGCTCTGTATCTCTTCAAACAGTATAGACATAGACAAGAACGACTGCAATGTGGAACCGATAATGGACGAGATCTGGCCGAACCGCACTTGCAGATGAAGATAAACCCATTCACGCTTCGCCTGTGCCCGATATTATGTAATCTGCAAAACAAAAAAATGGAAATGATGGCAGTGGGGGGCCGTTAGCCTGAAAAGCGTGCTGTGACGAAAAGAAAGAGGACTAAACTAATTCCTTTTCCCCATTCACCAGGTCTTCCCAGCCAGTCATCCGTACGTACAACCACGGTTTTCCGGAAAAAGAAAGACACTTTCTAAGCCTGGCGGGAGTGGGAAGAGACGAGTGGTTTGATCGCTTGCGAGTTTTTCCGAAAACAGGACCCCACGCTCCTCGAGTTACCCGGACCTGTCCCAAAGGCATCACGTGCCTTTTGTCTTCTGTCTTCCGTCTCTTCCCAACTCTAACTCTTTTTCAGTATAAATTTTTCCAGCGCTATATGTCCGGGTAACCCACCACATCCCACTAAGAGTCCTCAAATGTTCAACAAATCTTCAAGTTCACACAATCTCGTACCACTTCATGTGGATGCCTGTAGGATGGCTTTTGGATTTGCGCTTTTCCTTCTGGGCGCCGTTTGGGGGAGAAAATACCGACAAATTCGGATCTGAACTGGCTTTCTCGGTTGGTTTTCATTTTTTTTTTTTGGCCCAATTTCTTATTAATATTTTTTTTTTTAGGTCTTTCTTTAGGCAGGAATATGGTATTATGAGGAATAGGCGCTGCCATTGATTGTCTTCCAATAGAGAAAATCATGGATTTATCGATTATCAGCGATTTTGTATATATTATTATTATTATTTTTTTTTTTTTTTTAAAGATATTGAAACATTCAGCTTAGGTTTGAAATTTTGAACGAATAACATATAGTTGAAACCCTGTGAAAGCAGTTGAACCAACGTATATTAACCGGTATACCGCAAGTCATAAGGATTTTCTTTTTTGTTGGTTTGCTTAGCAGTGATCTGTGGAATCACGGGAACTGGCTACGCTTAAGGTTCGGTGAGATACAATTTTTTTATTTTTTCATCTGGATTAGTGACTCTTTGACTTCCAGGGTTTCCCTTTGTTCTTTTTTGGAAAGTGCGAATAATTGTAATTTGAACGAGCCAGTGTGGTGTTTATTGCCAACTTTCCTGGTTTAGCGTTTCGTTTCGTGCTATGTCGCTTTCAGAGCATTTGAACGGGTGGAATACCGCTGTGTCCGACGTGATGGACTCGAATAATAAGGATAGCACGCAGATGGATTCGGAATTGGCGTCAATAGTCTCATCGCTTTCAGCGCAAACACAGTCTCAGCAGCAGTCCCAGCAGCAACAGCAGCAACAGCAGCAACAGCAGCAGATTGGCGGGTTCAGAAGAGCGTCTTTCAACAGCAATACAGGGAGCGATGTGGACTCAGAGATTTTGTTCCATACACAAAACTCGCCGATGATCAGAAGAACCACGTTGTCTGTGGGTGGGGTTTCTCTGCCAGCGAACTCTACGTCTCATGCGCAAAACAGATTGAATTCCATGAACCATTATTCTGCCAGTATCGCTGGTGGACTGACTGCGCAATTCCAGAGTAACCCACCGATGAACAACTATAACGGGAGTGTGGCTGGGTCCAACGTGCTTGGCGGTTCTGCAGTCAACGCCGGTGGTACCGGCGGTGCAGCAACCTCGGGGTTCTTCGAAAGGTTCGGCCACGCGTTGGCTGAGGGTACGCGTGAAGTAGAGTTGAATACGGGTATGGGTGTCAATGTCAATGGGCCATCGTCTGGTTCGAACAACACTGACTCTAGTTCGAGAAGAGATTCCGCTACTGCCGGCTTGGACCATTTGTCCCGTGTGGGCTCTAATACCACGCTACACGCTGCAAGAAGAATGTCGGACACGTCCGACGTCTTGGAGTCTGTCAGCGAAAGTTTATCGATGCAGCACAACGAGCCTAACCCAACCACCATTTGGAACGTCGCGGCTGCGCCTGTGTTCAGGCCTCAGAACGCCGAGCATATGCAGCAGCAACACCAACAGCAGCAGCAATCCCCGCTGCATCAGAAACAGCGTCAAATGCAGCCGCAACCGCAGCAACAATCTCAACCGCAACCGCAGCCGAACTTCCAGCATCACGCAAGTCATTTCTCTAACGTTGGCCAGAATAACGACAACATCAACAAAGGTAAGAACAACGGACCAGAGTTGGATCCAAATGATCCCAACAGTTTCGCCAACCAGCAGGCAACTCCATTCAACTATGGATACCCAGGGTTCAACCAGTTCGGTATGCCTATGTTCTTGCCACCGGTTTTGTCTCCGCCACCGTTCCAAAATGCCGATGGTCCTAACGATAACAGCAATGTGAGCAATGCAGACGAGGGAGTTCCACATGGTTCCTCTATTCCTCACGTATCTCAGCGCGAGGAAGGAGGTCCCGAAGGATTTGGTGAAGGAGCTAATCCTCAAAATGTGATGCCTTATCCAATGGCTCCTTACCCATTCCCTAGTCCTTATCCTTTCATGTATCCTCACTCTAAAGAAGAAAACGTAGAGGATAGTAAGGATACCGCATCCGATAAACGTCCTTTAAGTCCTAATTTCATGGCGCCCAACCCTTACATGTTCATGTCTCATTCTATGCAGCCCCATTCAAACGAAATGCCAGAAGGTCCAGGCTCGCCCCCACCCGCCGATAATGGCTCTTCCAAGAAGAATAACGATTCGAAAGCTACCGGTAAAGGCAAAGCCAATCCATACTTACATTCCACTAAGGGCCAGTACGTTCAGTTTTCTCCTCCTCCAACTAGAACGGGTGTAGCAATTCCGCCAAACTCCCAACAAGGTTCTTCCGGTCCAACTGCAGCCCCTGGAACAGGCCAGAACAAGCAAGCTCGTCAAGGTAAAAATAGCCGCCAAAACAACAAGCAACCGATTGTCAGATCGCCATTGTTGGAAGAATTCAGGAACAACCCTTCTAACAAGACTTACAAATTCAGTGATATATACGGCTCTGCATTGGAATTCTGCAAAGATCAACACGGTTCCAGGTTCATTCAACAGGAACTGGCAACAGCTTCTGATGCTGAAAAGGAGGTTATCTTCAACGAAATTAGAGACGAATCAATATCTTTGTCGCATGACGTATTTGGTAACTATGTCATTCAAAAATTCTTTGAACATGGTACCAAGACACAAAGAGAGGTCTTGGTCGACCAGTTCAGAGGTAAGATGGAAAACTTATCCCTGGAAATGTACGCTTGTCGTGTTATACAAAAAGCATTCGAGTTTTTGAACGAAGATCAAAAGGTCGATCTTGTCTCGGAACTTTCCAATTGTGTTCTTGCTATGATCAAAGACCAAAATGGTAATCATGTTATACAAAAGGCCATCGAGTGTATACCAATCGAGAAATTGCCGTTCATTCTTCAGAGCCTAAGAGGCCAGATCTATCATCTATCGACTCACTCTTATGGTTGTCGTGTCGTCCAAAGATTGTTGGAATTCGGAACTACCAAAGACCAAGATGATATATTGAATGATTTGGATGAATTTATACCATTCTTGATTCAGGACCAGTACGGTAACTATGTGATCCAACACATTTTACAACACGGGACCAACGACAACAGCAAACATATCGGAAAGAGTAAACAAGCAATAATCGACATAATCCGTAAAAATGTCGTGGTGTATTCTAAACACAAATTTGCTTCAAACGTTGTTGAAAAATCCGTAGTGTATGGATCTAAAAGCCAAATCAGACAAATTTTGGACGAAATTGTGCCAAAAGACGAGGCACACGCATCTGACCTGGAAGACAATGCGCCATTGATTTTAATGATGCGTGACCAGTATGCCAATTATGTTGTTCAAAAGCTGGTCGGCGTTGCAACTGGTACAGATGAGAGAATGATCGTCATTGCCATCAGGTCTTATTTGGACAAATCAAACAAAAATAACACCTTAGGAAACAGACATTTGGCCAGTGTTGAAAAATTAGCGACTCTTGTGGAGAAGATTCAAATTTAATTGTTCACTCTCATACAAGAACTCTGAAACACTAGTTTGGTAATTTCTCTACCTGCGAAAGACTCAGCTCAATTTCCTCTAATAATATCCTCATGTTGTACTTCAGTTCTTTAAATAGTGCAGCCGTACGGTAACTTATCCTCGAACCGTCTTCAACGAAGTCTCTAATTTTTTTTCCCATTATATCTGTTCTTTTGAACAGACTACAAACCAACAAAGAAATAATCTTTAAATGTACATATTGTTTATCATCATCTTGTTAATAATACATGCAAAATATTTATATCTGCTTAAAAAGCTCTTGTGCTTAAAATTATTGATGTGCTCATGCCGGGAAAGTTGAATGCTGTTTGATACAGATGAGTTCCCTTAGGGAAACATTTCCAATGACGTACTAGCTACCTAACCAGGGTGAAAGCAAGAGTCCAAGTCATGATGAACCCAGCAAGCTCGCGAAACAGGTTTTTCACCCATATTGTATGGATTGGATCTGAAAAGTACAGACCTGGCCTAAACTGGCAGAGCCACGATATGAACAACAGATTCACAAACGTATATACTGCAAAAAACATGCCAAACCCTGCAAAGGATTGAAGCTGCAATATTCCTGCACTTAACCCAGCTGTAAGCATCGTGGTATCATGTATTTGTAGAAGTTTGCTGTTATTGAAGCTTCCACTATCAGCTGACTGAAGGCCAGTAAAACGGTAGCTCATATTTGTGTTCTGTTTACAATTTTCTGTGATGATATGCGTTCAACTGGTATAAAATGACCAAATTTTATTGAGTGGCCTGGCCCGATTGCTTCTTTGCGATGTTATGTATATAACTTCCACTAATCCTAGATCAACTTACGATATGGCAGGGTAAAGCTCTCTTACTTCGTTGATCGATAGGAAATACCTCGAAGGACAGACAACCTTTAAAAGTAACCTTTAATACCTGAGTTGTTGATCTTGAAATTACCCGCACTCACTCACATGCATTTCTTTTACAAACTGAAGAAATATTGACGAATTGATTAAAGCTCATCGCACCAGTGATATTACAGATGAGCACCGATGCCTGGTTACTAGTTTGTTAAGTTACGTGTCTTTCCTGTTGACATCTTTCAACAAGATACATACATTGTTACAGCAGCCGTTAGCATCAACATAACGTTAGATCAAGATGCCTTCACAATTGGAAGAATTAGTGTCGTTTTTGCATTCAGACCAACCAGCGGTCAGACAAATCGCTTTAGATAATCTTGTCGGGTTTTCTACAGGAGCGAATGCTGTTATATTCAAGTATGACAACTACAGAGCCTTAACAGATTTGAAGATTCTAACCAAGGATAAATCTAAAGTTATTGTCCAGCAGTCCACTACCATTTTGGCAAATTTATGTGATGATGTAACAATGAGAAAGTTGATCATCAAAGATGTTGAGTTTTTACAGTACTTATCGTGGAAGATCTGTGACTTGACTAATGCGAGTGCAGATATTATGTGCATCCTATTGTCTAACCTAGCGAAGGAAGATACCATCACTGGATTGTTCTCTTTCGTCAAAAACCAGGATGACGACATTCCGCTGGATAAGAATGTTTTTAAAAGTACTAAAGTAATGGACTGCCTAATGGATTGTTTTGTTAAGGGTTATGATAGGAAGTTAAACGAATATGCGACTTACGATTACTTAGCATACTTTTTTGCCGATGTTTCCAGGTTCAAGATGGGTAGAGAGTATTTCATCCAGGCTCAAGAGTACGACGATGTCGTTCCAATTTCTAAACTTTTGGTATTCACTGAAAAATATGATTCTAAGACCAGAAGAGAAGGTGTGGCATATACTATCAAGAATTCTTTATTCGACTCGGAGAAGCATGAATCCCTTTTATTGAACGAAGAGATCAATATTTTACCATACATTCTTTTACCAATTGCATCTGCTAAAGATTCTGAAATTGACGAGGAAGATTTGTTCAATTTGCCAGATGAATTGCAACTTCTACCTGCTGACAAGGTCAGAGACCCTATCCCAGAAATCATATGTGTGCACTTAGAAAGTATTTTATTGCTGTGTACCACAAAATCTGGTAGAGAGTACTTGAGATCTAAATCGGTTTACCCATTGGTTAGGGAATTACACAAAAATATTGATCATGAAGATATTGGTGAAGTTTCTCACAGAATTGTGAACATGTTGATGAGAGGGGAACCTGAAAATCAAGTGGTAGAAGAAGTCGTCGAAAAATCTGCGGAAGATGGTGAAATGGACGAGGCAGAACAAGAAGAGGACGAGGAATCTGATGACGATGAGGCCATCGTAGAAGTTTTGTAAAGTAGTAACTTACTATTAATTTTTTTTTTCTGTGTAAAACTATCGTATTTAAGAATTGCACTAGTGGCTTATAAAACAGATTATAATTACATGTCGTCTCGTGCCATCTCAAATCTGCACCTGTAGATATACAATATTCACTACTAGTTTTGACTGTTTATTTATCTGACCGGAGTTGATTTCACTATTATTTACTCAACTCGAGGAATTTTCCGTTCAGTTTGACTAACTTTTTCACGAACACTTTCATTCTTTCCTTGTTGTCAGGATGTCTGCTCACCTTATCTTTCAATTCACGAATCAATAGTTTCAAAGTCATCTGTTTCCCTTCGATCACACTAATAATGTCATCTTCAGTCAATAAATCTTCATCTGAGTAATCTGGTTTTGACCTCTTGACATCAACTGGCTCTGGTTCTGGTGACTCTGCAGGACGTTTTTTGAGATTTGGACTCCAGGCTCCAGCAGGGAAATTAGATAACACTGATTTCTCACCAGTCAACACCACAATATTCTGGTTTACGCTCTTCACAACCAATTTTGGAGGACCTGAAGGTGTATCTGACGATTTCTTCTTAGGCGAAGATCTCCGGCTTTGTTTCTCATTATCCTTTTCATTATCCTTTTTATCGCCGTCAGCCTGTTCTTCATCTTCTTCGGAGTGTGAGAGATATGGATTTTCTTCCCCATCAGATTCGTATAAAGCACCCAGATCTGTTTTGATTAGCGCCTTCTTAACTTTTTCACCTTCTTCATCGATCTTTTTCTCTCCGAAAAGTTCATCATCCGATTCCTCCCCATCGTCATCACGTAAACCTAGAGCATTGGCCTGCAGCATTTCTTTCTTAATTCTTTGTTCTGACTCCTTATTCTCTTCTTCATTACCATCGATTATTGGTGCTTCTTCATCGTCAGCGAATTCTTCATCGTAATCCAATTCGATTTCAGAGTTGTCCCCACGATCATCGTCGTCATCTTCTGCTTGCCTTGTGTTCCCATCGACAGCTCTTAGTCTTCTCAAAGTTCTATCGTATCTTGTTGTCGTTTTACTGGATTCGTCCAAATGCTTCATGAACCAACGTGGAGCACCTTCCTTATTTTTTTCCATTCTTTTTTCTGCTTCGTCAATAGTCAATGTATTATATTTATTTCTTGCAGTGAAACGGTAAACCTTGTCTGCAGGGATCATAGTGAAGCTCCCATCGTCCTCTACACTTAATAGAACGTATGAATCTGAATTACCAGCTTCGTAGGACCCCACCCATGTGTTGTAACCATCGAAATCTTCCATAACCCATGGATAAAATTCTTCAAATCTTAATTTCTTCGCTTCTTCATCGAGCCTCTTTAACTGTCTGGTCTTCCTCTTTATACCACCTCTCTTGAAACGGCCACCGCCGTGAGGAGCGATGTCAGCCATCGGGTCTATGGTACCTTCCTCGTGTATGTCAGGCTCTGCGTTACCATCGTATTTGACCATACCAACTTTAGATGGATCCTCTGCGACACCGGCAACTTCTAGAGCAGTCACTGTGTTGCTTGGGGTTCCACTTCCCTCGTTAACGGGGAAGCCGTCAGTCGTAGTCATGTTCGGGTTTGTAGAATTCTTGTTGTCAACAGATGCATCAGGCGAACCAGGTAAAACGTTACTCTTACCATTACTGTTATTTTCTGTCTGCTTTGGCCCGTTAGTCCCACTGGCACCTACCCCTGGAGATCCTTGTTTACTATTATTCGACATCCCATTCCCATTTGATTGGGAGAAAGCCGTACCTCCGTTGCCACCTTTAGAAGTTGTGGGAGTTGAATTTCCAGAGCCGGCACCGGTACCAGCACCGGTACCAGCACCAGCACCAGCACCAGCACCAGCACCAGCACCAGCACCAGCACCAGCACCAGCACCAGCACCAGCACCAGCACCAGCACCAGCACCGACGCCGCCAGCCTCTTCTAGTTGTCTTTGTTTAAATTCAGCAATTTCTTTCTGCCTTTGCACAATTTCAGCTCTGGTCAATTGAAATTGCAAATTTCTAGTATCCTTACGATGCAATCTAATAGGCAAATGGAAATCTTCAGGATCTATAGGCTTCTTGGACTGAAATTTCACTAGGTTGGTCTTCACATTTTCCGTGTCTCTCATGTCAATTGCACGCAACGGGAACTCACTGTACCCAGACTTGCCAGGCTCTCTCTTTATCCTCCTGGCCAAAGCTTCTGGCTGTAGCAACTTTCTAGCCTCCTCTGCAGCCTGCTCGGGATCCTCCTTCTTTACTATAGGCTTCGGGTTGTTACTTCTCTGTCTTGCCCTCAAGAACTCTCTTCTCATCTGGTCCCTCTTGATGAAAGGTGAAGCATCATTGGATTTAGTTACATTAGACATGGTTCCGTACGCTTATCCTTTCGCTCCAAAAATTTACCGCTTCCCTTTGACCAGTCCTTACTATGAACAGAGTCCCGATACTCCTCGTTACTCACTGCGTCTTCAAATAGCAACTCAATCTATAAGCTTATGTTCCAACTTTGAACTTTAATATTTCAAAATCTTTTAGCTTCTTCGGATTCTTGTTTTCCAATGGAAAAGTCCTGTTACTTGTAAAATATTGACAAAACCAGCAACAATGTTGGGGTACGTGGGTCAACTTGACTCGGAACACTGTTGCACATGTATACC
Source organism: Kluyveromyces dobzhanskii (assembly GCA_003705805.3). Classification (NCBI taxonomy): domain Eukaryota; kingdom Fungi; phylum Ascomycota; class Saccharomycetes; order Saccharomycetales; family Saccharomycetaceae; genus Kluyveromyces; species Kluyveromyces dobzhanskii. Next base: position 627,841 of record PPJP03000005.1, on the reverse strand, counting down.
ACTAGCTTCATAGTCTTTTTCTAACCTCGTAGTGCTTCAGTAGTGCTTCTTATAGCCTGAAACGGTGTTGGCTGACATATTGGTCACGTGCCTAATAGCTAAATCAATGAGGTGTACGGATGTGTTGATTTCCTCTTCGAATTAATCGTCACTTTGATCTTTTGTATCTCTGAACAAAAGACATGCAAGCCATGTTTCAATGAGGCTCGAACGATTTGAACGCTGGATGAAGCTTTGAAATAGATTCATAGATCGTACTTTCTGACGTTTTGTCTTACTGAATAAATTTTATTTAACATTTGAAGTTTCTAAGCTCTTGAACAAAAGAACTGTAAAGCCACAATACACCCCCCCAGAGCCAGTTTGATAGTGAAAGATGACATCCGTTACTGATCCAAATGAACAATACGAGTTGATTACCAAGAACTTGCAGGAAGTCTTGAACCCACAAATCATCAAAAATGTTCTAGAGGTTGAAAAGAGACCTTTGAAGTTGTACTGGGGTACTGCACCAACTGGTAGACCACACTGTGGTTACTTTGTTCCAATGACCAAGTTGGCACACTTTTTAAAGGCAGGCTGTGAAGTTACTGTTCTATTGGCTGACTTGCATGCCTTCTTGGACAACATGAAGGCGTCTTTGGAAGTTGTATCGTACAGAGCGAAGTACTATGAACTGGTCATCAAGGCTGTCTTGAAAAGTATCAACGTTCCAATTGAAAAACTTAAATTCGTTGTCGGTTCTACTTACCAAACTTCCAACGAGTACGTGATGGATATCTTCAAACTGTCCAACGTTGTTTCTCAAAACGACGCCAAGAGAGCAGGTGCAGATGTCGTGAAGCAAGTCGATAATCCTTTGTTGAGTGGGTTGATCTATCCCTTGATGCAAGCACTAGATGAGGAACATCTTGGTGTCGATGCCCAATTCGGTGGTGTTGACCAAAGAAAAATCTTTGTGTTAGCAGAAGAAAATTTGGAAAGATTGGGTTACAAGAAGAGAGCACATTTGATGAACCCAATGGTCCCAGGTTTGGGTCAAGGCGGTAAGATGTCTGCTTCCGATCCAAATTCTAAGGTTGACCTATTGGAAGAACCAAAGCAAGTTAAGAAGAAGATCAACAGCGCGTTCTGTGCCCCCGGTGTTGTTGAGGACAACGGATTGTTGTCTTTCATCGAATTTGTTGTTGCTCCAATTCAAGAGCTAAAACACGGTAGCAACTACTTCAAGTTCGACATTGATCGTCCTGAAAAATTCGGTGGGCCAATCTCGTACTCTTCTCTTGATTCAATCAAGAAAGACTACAAGGAACAAAATCTAGCTCCGCCAGATTTAAAGGCCGGTGTTTCTGAAGCCATCAACCAATTACTAGCACCAATCATTGAGGAATTCAAAAGCAATCCAGAATTCCAAGAGGCTGAAGCGAAGGGTTATCCTCCTCCAGTTGTTGAAAAGACCAAGAAGGCCAAGAAACCAAAGAATAAGGGTGATCGTTACCCAGGTGGCAAACCATCTGTCGAGAAAGTCGTAGATGACCTTAAGGAAACAAAGTTAGAAGAATCAAAATGATTCTAATTTCGTAAAGCAATATAATGTTATAATATATCGAATATATAGATTGCCTACCCGCCACCTCAAGGTGCGCTAACGCATAGATAAACAAATTAGATTTTTTTCGAAAGGTGAACCATTTGAGAGACAACAAGCTTAATTGTAGGTCTCGATAGTAATAGCTGGACTGTTTATTTCCTACTATGTAAAGATAATGCTAAGAAAAATCGCATCTAGTATGCAGAAATGAATCTATTGACTTTGGATTCCTCTGACAACACGGTGTTTGTATCACATGGATTCCCACCCTCCAAAATCGGCAGTTTTGTCGTTAGCGCGATTAATTAGGTGAGGTACTTTTCCAGAAAGTATGATGTCCTGAATGAAATGTTGATACCGGGCATAACTAAAAGAAACAGGTGTACCCAATCTGTAATCTTCGTCAGTTTCTCCGTGCTTATTTACAAATGGTGTTTGATAGAAGGATCCTCTGTTTTCGTAACTCAAATATATTATATTTCCTTTAAGGATAAAAAAACAGCCATACGGTGGTTTTACCTTGCACTCATTGTAGTAATGATTTGTACATTGCCCGATCCGAGAAAAGTGTAACAAAGAAGATTTCTGGGTAATACATGATTGCCCACAAAACATGCAAATTGCTATGTCTTCCTTAAAGGCACTAAATCTGAGATTAATTTCGAAATCTGTGTTTGCCAACATAGATGAAATTACAGCAGGTAAATCAATAAATGGGGAAGAAACTGGAAATCTAGGTCTACCCGAAAAGACAACGGACCTCCCGATGTTCATATTACTCTTACTAAACAACTCTTGCAGTAATTCGATAAAGGAAGGTAAACTGCAAAACTCTAGCATTGTCTCGAGCTCACTACAACCATTTCCGGATACTATTGGTTTATCTGGACTAAAACATTTAGAATGAAGAGCGATACAAGCTTTCCGTAAGAAAATTGAAAATCGCGTAACCAAAAAATTGACATATATATCTTCGTTTTGGCGAAATGTTTTCTCGAGTTTCAAAATTTCAATTTGGGTACTGTTGGCGCTAGAGTGGATCCTGCTCACGATGGTCTGAGATATAGCATCTTTACACGGAACTGGTAGAGAAATTTTAACTTGCGGCAAAAAGTCTAGGGAAGCTGATGTGATAATCTCATTTATTCTGGCATCAAGTTCGCTCAGCACCGTTGTTTTGAGAGTATTTGAAATCTGGCACATGTTTGATAAAGAATACATCGAAGCACAAAGTGATTGAAATGTTTCGTCAAAGCTGTGGCCACTGATAACTATCGTCTTTTTTTCTAATCCAAAACAAATCAGATCGTCCAAAAGCCTTAAGCATGTAATCTGTCTACTGCTCAACTTATTAACGACAAATTTGTTATTTTCATCACGCAAACATAGCTCTAGATTTGAGATAGTATTTGAAAGCAAGATACAACCAGCAGTGAAGCCATTCTGAACCGAAAACTTCATCTTGCAGAGCTTTGTGACCAAAGCTAAACTATGACGCGTTACCAGGCTTTTAGAATTATAGTCAGCACAGTACTGTGTGCCTTTCAAGAGCGGTATAAATGCGTTCACTAGTGAATTGCATAAAGAACAATCTATTGAAGACAGACCAAATGTGTCTCTTACATTTTTCGTTATTTGTCCAAGATTCTTCCTAGATGATTTCATGTGTGACAGCAAACAGCCGAAATGTGCACAGTGACCACATGTTGTTAGGACCGGGCCAAACTCTATTTCACTTCCTTTATCATCAGAGGTGCCGTTGATTGAAATAACGTTACGCTCAACAAAAACGAAGTAAGATAAAACATCATAGTCTTTTGGCATTTTGCAAAATACACAATCGTCTTCTGGATAAGACCAAGAATTACTAACATCAGAATTGTCTGCGTTTGTCCCTTGTGAGGCAATATCTTCGACTGACACATTATTATTGTCCATGAATTCTTTCTGCTGTTTGGCAAGTTTTTGCATCAACTTTTCTCTTCTTGATTTCGCAAGTAGCTTCTTTTTGTTATATTCATCGTTTTCAGTCTCGCTGATGTTTGTGAATAAAAGTCTTGAGTCGTAGTGGGGTGTTTGTTCGGACAGATAATCACTTATATTGATGTGAGGGGCGCAGTCCTTCAAAAATCGGAAGATCTCTCTTATTGTACCATTTTCTGTGTTGAAGTCATCTGAGGATAAAAAATGATAAAGCAGGGAGCCAATACTATGGTAAAAACCTGACTCGGATTCATCAAAGTGGTATTCGTGCCAGAAAATACGTTCAAATTTTGTCAGGTTGTTGACAATACAGAGGTGAATAAGGTGCAGGACCTTGCCCAGCAATGATTCCAGTTTCATTTTCATAATATGAACTAAAGTGTTTTTGATGAACACACCAAATATGTCAGTCGATGTTATTTTATAAAGGTCCTCATACTGGGTGTTTTTGAGTTCCTCTTGAATTGATGTTGCCGGTACGAAAGTGTCATTGAACGAAACTGCGTAAGCTTTTTTCATTCTTTCACGAACAAGCAAGGTAGCCTCATATCGTTTATTAGAAGAGAATCCAACAAAATATGGGTCAATCTGCTTCCTGTACTGTTTTTTAAGGCTATATGTACCTGTATCAAAATTTCCTGTTGGTTTATTATAATCGCTATACTGATTCAAGTATAGGTCGAAGGCAGGGTGTTTCGTGACATGCTCGGGTATTGCATCAACTAAAGAACTATAGCTGCACTTTCGAAAACATAGAGAATGAATAATTTCTGATTTCATGGTACTTTCGAAGCCTTCCACTGAAGTTGATGCACATAAAGCTCTTGTTTCAGTCATAAGACGAATCAAGGTTAAGAAGCACTGTTCGGTCATTGCAATTGTCAGTCTCTCTTCGGGATAATCACCGATTGGAATTCCTTCCGCCCAATTTTTAAGCCCCCACCGGTTCAAAAAATTGACCATAAAATCATGTGGATCTGAATAACACATTGAGAATTGAACTTGAAAAAAATCACTGAAGTAGGTAAACTCACGCATGCTGTATTTCGTATACATTTTTAGTTGATGCTGAATTGGAGAGCCGTTACGAACCCAGAACCCAACTTCTATTTGGGAGATCATCACTAAAGTGCAGAGAGCTTGTTCTGCTATCCATAAGCATTCTGCTGGGGATTTGAAAAAATCCTTAAAGTCAAAATAGTCGTTGAGTGTCTCTGGAAGCGCTTCATACCTGCCGCATTGACTCCACTGAAGTATGAACTTAATGTAGTACGAAAGTGGATTGAAGAAATTCTGTATTTCAGAACCGACCTTGTAGTTGAAAATATGAGATTGTACATTGCACACTGTCGCCTTGACTACATTCGAGGTATTACTGGGTATTGTAGGACGAAATTTATCCATAGATAAAATGTGCTTATCAATTGATGACCGAAGTAAAGAGGAAACCAAATTTCTTCTTTTAACGGGGTCTAAAACCAGCGATATGTTTCTAAGAAACCCGTCTACCATAATTAATATGGATGAAAAAAAGAAGTAAAATGAAGAAAAGTCGAAGTTTTCGTATTGGACGTGTTCTGATGTTTCCCGCTTCAAAGGTAGTATTTTATTGAATGAGAAAAAACACTCCTGCATTGCGTTAACTAAAGATTCGTTCGCAAATACTGATTCAGGATTAGTGTTCGTACACATTGCCTGATATATGTCTTTGAAGCAGATGACTGCTTTTTTATTTTTGATGACAGTGTCCGGTAATTCAAAATTCGAAGCCAATGGAACTGGGGCTAAATCGGGGACTATTTCTGAGTCCGAAGACATTATTGAATAACTGAACATAAGGCATCTTTCTATGAACCTTGAATTGATGATCATATTTGCAGTTGACGGTGAGGGGAAAATGTACTGTGAAAGTGTGCTCATCAAAGTAAGTTTGTACCCGCTTGAATCAGAAACGATGGTGCGATACAATACGTTACAATAGACATCCAAATATTGAGCAGCCAAACATTTCTTTGAATCATCTCTTACACTGAAAACTGCCCCAAACACTTCTAACAGCCGCATTCTAGTGAACTGCGAAAATGTCGTCAAACACTCGGTTATGAAATATTGAAACCTGGATCCTGACAAGGGAAGGAATCTGTATGCTGAATGGGGAATATCTGTTTCTCTGATTTTTTGGTCATATCTCAGCATGACGTTTAATGTACGAGAATCATGATTTTCATTAGGATTGCTCTGAAAATTCCAAGGTTTGATCCAAGGAAAAGAGTTATGCTGTCGTTGTGGCACAATGAAGTTACCAAGAATATTGATTTTGAATGGTTTTACTGCTATTAAGCTCGTAGAATATTGATCAATAAATGCAAGTCTCAAAGATATTTTGGCGGATAAAACTGAAGGGTGATTTGTTGTGAAATGGTGCAGCCAACGTCCCAACTCACTAACCATATGTCTTTTAAATGCGTTGGTGTCATTCATTAAATGCGTAGGAATATCTTGAACCTGAAGTAGTTCCTTCAATCGCAGCATGTGTGGTCTGCTGGTAGACTCAGCGATGACTGTGAAGTGTTCATCTTGATCAAACTGTGAGAGCACGAATGTGCCAAACGATATGTCTTTCTTTAATGTTCGGGAGAGCTTTCTTGCCACATCCTGCACATGTATATTACATTCGTGCTGGTATAAAACGAGAACGTATTTATCAGAAAACTGTTCAACATTCCTCTGTGAGTCTTCAATGGGGATAGATTCCACGTTCTCGTTCATTATAGTCTGATCCGCATCCATCCAAGCGAAACAACAATCTATCACGTAGTCGAGCACTTGGGAAAACGTAGATATCCAATTGTCGTTGTATGCTTCCGTACTTGGAACGTTGGCTCCGAGGTTGTTACTCTTTATTTTGCATTGGAATGCCTTCTTAGGATTATTGTAACTGGATATATCCCCGCAATGGCATACCTTCCCCTCAGGCCGTGTCACCACGCGAGACGTGTATCGATGGCCTACATGCTGGCTCTCATCGAAGCATTCTTCACATATTTCGTACAGAGGGTTCTTCGTACAATCGAAACAGTAATACACGGTTTCCGTGCCGTGGCACTGTTTTGAGCATTGGGTGCCCTGATGACCGTTATGCTCCCTTTTCTTTAAAAACGACTCACGCCAATTAGACTTCAATTTTATCTTCCCAAAATCCCCCATTCCCCACTGGTTCAGCTCAAACACATGGACAAGATCTCCCCAGTCTATGTCTTTGTTTGCATGGGTCATACAGGTGAATAGAACCTTCCAAAGATAAAAAGAACACATATCATTGTACCTATACCTGCAGAAATGAGCAAAGTGAACCAAAAAATCACGCAGACATCGCACAGATTCGCCCATCTTCGCATGGACTCTCTATCAAAGAATACCTGCTTCTTTCTGGCTTAGTCTCGCTGGCTGTTGGACTCTAAGACAAGATCATCCAATTCTAACATACGTTGCCATCGCTGTAGTTATCATGTATTATATTTATATTTACTATTTACACTTTAATTTTCGTTTTCATGTTTGTTAGATTTTCAATATAGATGAATTTTCGAGCGATTACCGAAGCATATACCCTGTACTGTATTTGCCACCTTTATACAGTACTAGCCACCGCTAAAGAGAAGTTAGCAATGGGGAAAGGTCGCTAGCAAGGCGAGCTCAAAGAACATTCCCTGTAGATCATGGTGGATGATCTATTATCTGTAATGACTGCCAATTTAATGGCCCAGTAGGAAGCACGCGCTTCTCAAGCAGTATTGAAATAGAACTTGCGGCTGCACTTATATAATGCATAGACAACGTCGTGGTCACGTGATGTGGATCACGTGACTGTTTTGCGGCAAGGGTGCGGTCGCTACGAGGACAACGCCAATTCTGCTCTGCACAAAATATTGATTAGTTGGACTACGTTCTATTCGTTGAGCAAGAACTTGTACATTTGATGAAGCGTGATTCGGCGTGGATCGTGCCTGGATTTTTCTTGGCGCTGATTTAGCCGTTGACGGGCTGAATGGAAACTCCACCGGTTTCAAGTCGAAGATGGACAGCGTATACTCAAAATGTAAACGAGCAAGTTCATTTCGGTTGCCTAAATACCAATTGTATATACAATGCGAGTGGCGAAAAGAAGGAGGTGCACTGTCACGACTCCATTGTCGGGATTATGATTGATTTCTCAAGCTGATTTCAGTGATACTCTTCGTTCTTTTCAAAAATTACATAATAAACTGTGTGCATGTTGGAATTTACCAAGAAAGAATTATCAAAAAGGAATGAAATCAGAAAGAGTTTATAAATCATATTCACTAAACAATTCATGGTTTGTCAATTACTTATTTGGTAGAGGATAGCCTGTAGATAAGTGAGCTGATAGTCAAACCGTATCTGCGTAAACGCCAAGACTAAATGTCTGACGATAATATCGATGGAGAGTCGTTTTTACGGCGACATGTTGGCCAGACGTTAGGTCGCATTCATTCCAGACCTGAGTTCAAAGATATTAAGGGATCTGCAGAGAGAGCAGTTATGGACAAAGAGCTCAAGAGTTATGTGTACCGGTATTTGTACTATATGATTTCAGATAACGGAAGGCTGTTACCTTGTATGTTTCCAGCATCTAGTGCCGACGAATTCCCCCGAAATGTAGACGAAGCGATGGATATCAAACCGAGTTCTAAACCGTGGTATAAGATCGATGAGAATGGTGGGCATTCGAGGTTTAACCATGCTGGAAGAATATGTGCTTCGAAGTTCAAGGTAGGTGAACCTATTTACCGTTGCAAAGAGTGTTCGTTCGACGATACCTGTGTGATATGTGTGAACTGTTTCAATCCAAAGGATCATGTTGGGCATCATGTGTACACATCGATCTGCAGCGAGTTCAATAACGGGATATGTGACTGTGGTGACACAGAAGCCTGGAACCATGATATGCATTGTAAAGCAGATGAAAACCATGATAATGAGGAAGACGATTTTGATGATCACGACGGAAATTTATCTACGATGATTGAAAATGTTCTCATAGAACTCTTCGATCATTTCATCGATGTCTTCAATCAAAACCTTGAGCCGCTACCAACGATTCAAAAGCCTCTCATTGCGAAACTCAGGTACTTCATTCAAAATGGTAAATACGATGATCAGGCAAATATGCTCAGGCGATTGACATATCGAAACCGATATATGGATGAACAGGACTCTCTAGAACCATCACAAGCAGATTCGGCCACCGCAATGGGTCCTTTGCAAACACTGAAAGATTATGCCATCTTGGTGTATAATGACGAGTTTCACAACTATTCGCAGGCTTCCACTGCCATAAGACAGGGTGGGCCGGACAACAAGCATATAGATTTGCTTACGGCTAAAATAGATTCAGAAGGTAGGTCGTTGTTGAGATGCAGTGCGGATTTTGCTTCTTTGATGGATGGTTTCTTTTCCGTTCAGAGCAACGGTTTAAGCTGTACCGTGACTCAATGGAATGAGTATTTGCACCAGGAAACATGTAAATACTGTATTATGTGGATCAACGATTGTCTCAATATCCCGAACTCTTCTTTCCAAAGCCTCTTTAGAGAATCCATCGGTAAGGTACTTTGTTCGGAGTACAGTCCTCTTTATCCATCTGTCGATATGACTTCTGTCGTTAGGGACTACTTTTCTGACAGCTATATGAGAGATGATCCATATTTGTATTCAGATTATTCGGTACTAGGTGAAGGGGTAAAGATTCCACTCGGTAGACATAATTCCCTAGATCCCAATGACATATTTGCTATCTCTCCAGTATTGAATAAAGTGATACCCGAAGACAGCCACCAATATAAAAATTCCAGGTTACAATTTGTGTTGTTCCTTGAAAACAGGTATTGGAAAAAACTCAGAAAAACGGTCCAAGACTTAATTATACCAACATTGGCATCGAGTGCCGTGTACAAACCGATGTTCTGTGATCAACTAGTTGAAATTTTTCCTCATCTTACTCGCAGCGTCACATTCATGGATCGCGAACCTCAACTCACCTCATTGCGGGAGAGTGTTGTGCAGTTATTCACTTGTCCAACAACGGCTCAAAGCATTTTCCAAAGCGGCCGCTTCAAATACGTTATTTGGTCTGTTATTGACGTTTTTGTTGATTTCTCCACAATGGATGAGGTTACCCTTGTGTGGCAACGAGTTCAAAGAAGTAATCCTTCGAAAAGTTATAGTATTTCGTTCAAACAAGGGCTTTATGCAGTAGAGACTCTACTAAGTAAAATTACTGACCCTAACCTATTGTTGAAATCGGAAGAGTTCATCATGATCGTCACTCTATGCAAACTCTTCAACGGTGCCTGGAAGATCAAAAGAAAAGAAGGTGAACATGTGCTTAGGGAAGATCAACACTTCATTCCGTATTTGGAGTACACCACATCAATTTACAGTATCATTCAAACTTTCGATAAAGTATTACAGCAATCAAAGGGTCAAATCGATCATAAGTTGTTAGTGAATGCAATTAATTTATTGGATTCGTTTTTGGGACACAGAAATTTGCCATACAAACTATACAAGGACTTTGAAATCATAAAATTTCAAATTAGTAAGGATCGCGTTTCATTCATGAATCCTGTTCATACTCTTTTTTCTTTCTTAGTGCAGCACGTTCCTTTAGAAACTTCAATCAGTGTGCTGTCTCAATCTAAAGACTACTTGGTTATTTCAGACTTTGCTTTGAGATCAGTTGTTTTATGCTCTCAAATTGATATTGGGTTCTGGGTTAGAAACGGCATGTCGGTTCTCCATCAATCTGCATATTATAAAAACAATCCTGAGATGAGTTCCTATAGTAGAGATATTCAATTGAACCAATTAGCGTTTTTGGTTGAAAAAGATGACTACCAGAGAGTCATGTATAATATGTTGGACCGGTGGGAATTGCTCGACTGGTTCGACAGGAGCGTTTCATTCACAGAAACAGTGTACGAAGATAAAGTTTCATCAATTGTTCAACAGTTTGTTGCCTTCTTATATCAGATATTGGTTGAAAGAGACTTTTATAAGAAATTTTCTAACTTGGAAGAAAAACAACTGTACAATATCAAGAATGCTATCATCTATAAGCTATATGCCGAGCCATTGTCCTACACTGACCTGTTGAATGACATCCCAGATTATCTTACTGAAAGCGTTTCGCTGTTCGATGCCGCCCTTGAGGAAGTTTCCACATATATTGAGCCGAAAGGGCTTGAAGATAATGGTGTGTTCAAACTCAAGAAAGAACTCTACAAAAGTATCGACCCTTTACGTCTATTGAATATGGGAAACGATATTGAACACAGTGCTACAATTTTCAAGTCGCATCTGACTGACAACAAAGAAAAGCGGACAAAGATTGTTGTCAAACCACAGCTACTTGAATTGGATGAATTGGACCCTTGTGTGCGGGAGTTAGGAGACTTCACGAGAACTAATCTGTTCGCAAAATTGATATACAAGTTACTCAAACTGACAGTCTCGGATCCCGGTCTTTCTTTCACATACGAATTACTTCATTTCATTCATGCAATCTTTAAAGACGACGAAATGGTGAATGGAAAGAATTCTTTACCCGAGGCGTACATCCAAAAACCAATTTGTGACCTTTTGTTAAGTATTATTGATTCTGAAAGCGGATCGTTTTCTGAAAATGTCGTCGCAACAGCCGACTATCTTTTAGAGAATATGATCATGAAGCGTCCAAGTGCAATTTTAGAGTCATTAGCAGAGTGTTTTGGAACGAAGTACATCGAAGAATTCAAAACCAGAAAAGCCAATCAAGGGGTTAATTTTGAAGAGACTGACCAGCAACGAAAGAGGAGACTGGCCAAAGACCGTCAGCAACAGATAATGAATAGATTTTCACGTCAGCAAAAAAAGTTTATGGACAAGCATGAAAAATATGTTGCTGCCAAAGATGAGGATATTGATATGGATATTGAGGATTCGGATGGTGATCCCGATAAGTTCCACTGCTCTTTGTGCCACGATGATGCATTTGATGACATATTCGTCATTCCTATATATCAAGGCTTTTCTCCCATATTTTTGGCGTCTGATCCTACACCGATGGAAATATACAAATCCTGGCATGGATTCGATAACAACGAACACCTTGCAACGTATAACACAGATTTATTCTACAAGAAGAAGGAACCAGGTGCTAATCATTTAATGCATGAAGCAACACAAAAAGTTATTGTTTCATGTAACCATACAGTGCACTACCGTTGCTTTAAGCATTACATTGACAAAAAGCGATACAGTACGGACCTGTTCATCTGTCCGTTGTGCCAAACATACTCTAATTCTGTCATTCCTGTTGAAACTTCAAAGATTCAATACGGCGATTTGCTCCTACAACAAAAGTTGGCTGAGGGTACAGACAAATCTTTATTGGAAAGGTTTGCAGAGAATGGATGTGATTGCAATGAAGCAACCGAAAAAATAATACTGTCTCTAAAAGATTCCAATCGAGCTTCAAGATCCAGTCGTAACGATCCTGTTTGGATGCAGGACAGATTTTTGACTCTCTCCCTTCAGCTTTCTAACAACATTTGTATGTTGGAATTGTTGTCGAGACTTGACAAAAATCCATTTCAATCACTCCTTTCAGGTGAAGAACAGAAGTTCAAAACTCTACAGAGCATACTGAAATCTTTGGTCGTTTACGCTCATCTGAAGACAAATCTGGAAGATAAAGTGTCAGAGTTTCATGAAGATATTAGCAACAGTAATTTACCCAATGTTTCCTTCTTCCGTATTGTTGAGATGACGCTAAGATCCAAACTATCTTTCAAAGAATGTCTTCTCGAGGTTTTACAAGAGCAACTGAATGGTTTAATTAAGGTTTTCGGATCTTTTTACAGGAAATACGAACATGAACTTCAGTCCCAAACATGCATGGAGTCTAATGACTATTCAAGCATATTGAAGACAGCGATACTGGGTGCCGGATTTAGCAACGAAGTCGAAAAGCATACACTAGATTTGTTTTACGGCTTTTTAGTTTCTGAGTTAATCCCTACTCTCAGAAGATCTGTTATTTTACTACAAGTGTTGAATCAGTTCATCACAGGTGGGGAGGATCTGGTTTTCAACGGTAACCATATGTTGAGCAGCATCTGTTCTGATACCAAGGAAGATCACTTCCATCGTTTGTTGCACTTTATTCTGCAGATTGACTTCTTTGGTTTGTTGAAAAGTTCTTTAGGTTCTTCAAACAACGAAACAACCCTGACTCAAGCGCCAAGTGAGTTCTGTAATATCATCAAGCTAGCGGATTTGGCAACACATCTTAACACATATGTGACAAACAACAAGAATATAGTATTACAAGAGGAAAATGACCAGAAGCTCAAAAACACTGTCAATAGACTCGATTACAAAATTTGCTTGGTTTGTGGTGTAAAGATTCATGCGCGCACTGACGGGCTTGAAATGCAAAAGCATATGGACAGATGTTCTCATGGCTCAAGTGGATTGTTTTTAATACCAAATATCAGCCAAATATGCCTTTACTTGAATAAGCCTAACTGTAATGTGAATATCTCAGCTCCTTACTTGAACTCGCATGGTGAATCAGGAAGAAATGCAATTGAACGTGGTGATTTAACTGTGTTGAATCATGCTAGATACGAACATTTGACACGTCTTTGGATATCGAACGGTATCCCGGGCTATATCAGCAGAGTGATGGGTGACGACTTTAGAGTTGCAATGGCAAATAACCGTACATTCACCAGAAACATGTTTTGGAGGCCTGGTGCTGCTTTCAACGCCGGTGGAGACAGCAGTGATGAAGATAACCTTAACGACGATGAATTCATGGAAGACGATAATGCGGAGCTAAGATTTAGACAACCTGAAGTAGAGTTCCGGATTAACGGAGGGCCGTTTGACGAAGACATCCCAATAAGGCTGCCACCCGAACGTGGTGACATACACGACTTCTTCGAATTTGTACAAAATATGAGGGGGGGAGTTCAAGGTGATGGCGTAAATATTCCGACCACGGAAGATATCATCGAACAATTGCAGGGGAATGCGGTCAATGGATTCTTTAGAAGGGCAGACAACAGGAGAAACCGTGATATGGACGATCAGAGCGAAGATGAAGTAGCTGCCTTGCTCTCTGATGAAGAAGTTGCCCTGCACTCTGATGATGAAGCTACCCAGCACTCTGATGATGAAGATGAAGACTATGAAGACGCTGGAGACGGAGAGCAAGAGCCTTTTGCTAACGAAGGACAAGACTCAGTCTACGATTCCGCAGAACAAGGTTCTGATCTAGATGAAATTGAACACATAGTATGATCGATTTCTTTGCAGTCGAATGAACTCCTCCTGGGCCCCATTACAAGTTCAAGCAAAACGATTCGAGTCACAATTTGTCGGGCTAACATCATTGCAACAACAAAATTATTTATGTAATATCGAAATAGTACTTTTTGACCAGTTTTGCGTCAACACCACTGATCGATAATCGGTCTTGAACGATGGAACCTGAAAATACGGCAAGCAGTTGAATGCTTTAATTCCGTAGTATCACATATTGACACTTCTATTTGTCGGCTTGTTCGCTACATACCACAACTATGGGGTCACGTGAAGAATAACTCGTCATCTTCTACGATCCAATTATATCGGGGAACAGATATTTTCTTTAAATACTTCAAAAAAGCCAATATTGTATAAAAACGTTAGCTAGCTTAAGAATATGCTCATTTACATAGGAAGAGTGCAAGCTTCCACACAAGTCACCAGAACTCACGTCTAAAATGGTATGTTAATGCACCAATAAAGTTCACATCAACTCTAAGAAAACAGTACTTGCTGTTGCGATAGAAACGCTGTTTTTGGTCAATATAACATTATTTGACTGTCAGAAATCAGACTCATGAACACGGTCGATTAGGAACTGTTACCGTACACGATGAAATTTGGCAATTCCGTCCAGTAAATTTGTTCATTAATAATTATGAATGAGTTTGGCAGTTAATTTGGGCAACAACTTCATTATTCAGCGTTTGCAGTGCGGCAATTGCAGCTATTAGTGGCTACGACCGATATGTCCATAAAGTTGCAAGAGTCCCCGAACTGTAGGGCCGGCCCTCCTCGCAGTTCTGTTTGCAGTTCAGAATATGGATTCATATAACACTTTTGCGAGTCAAAAGGGCTACTTTTCGGTAGATGTTAAGTTCGGGTCTGCTTAGAGGTACTTACGATGGATTAATACATTTTTGAATCACTTTTACTAACAAAATCTCGTCAATATGATGATTTTCACAGTCTTTCGCCTCTACTGTTTACAACACCATTTTCAAGAGAAACTCTGTGTTCGTTGGTACCGTCTTTGCCTCTGCCTTCGTTTTCCAAGCTGCCTTCGATATGGGTGTGACCTCTTGGTACGAAAACCACAACAAAGGTAAGTTATGGAAGGATATCAAGGGTGGAATCATGAATGGTGAAGAAGAAGAAGAAGACGACGAATAAGCGATTAATTCGTAGCCAGTCATCAAACTTCAAATTTGCAATATCGAGTCTACAACTCTTCTTCCATCATTTTACTTCTTCTAATGGCACACTCATTTTAAAAAAAAAAAAATTTGAGTTGTGAGCGTGCCCACTCCCGGAACAATTTGATGGTCCGGCATCTTATCCGCTAATCAGTCTGTGGGTTCCAGCCATCGATTTTTCGGAAAGATGTTTCCCTATCTTCACAACATTCATCCTCAAAACATTGGAATCACACTTGATTCAAGAGATAGAAAGGGCAAACTAACTCAATGGCTGTTGCGAAAGATTCGTTTCGCAACGATATGTATTTGTCTCTGAACAGCCCTTCGTCTCACTACACCTATTTATTTTTCAATTGATTTTTCAAAATCTTTCCTGTCAGTCACCTAAGTGGATGAAATCTTATTGAATTGAATATGAGTGTTTCATCCAGTTTCTGTGTATTAATCATGTCTATACGATAATAAAAAGAGAATAACCTATTAACTGTGTTTCAAAAACAGCTGCATACACATTCCTTGGAAGGATATCTTGTTCATACTCCAGAATATACTTGCCATTTGAACAGTATGAGCTCTTTAGATACTTTGATTAAAACGTCATTTTACTTGAAAGTATTTAAGTAATTACAATATTAACGAAACTTATATACAGGTTGTTAAGAATGGAGAATGAAGAACAGATTGATAGTTCGTGGAACAACTCGAGCCCTTCAAATTTCACCGTTTACAGAGGCTTGTTGAATTCTAGCGATATATGCCTTTGAAATGGCATTCCAACTTCTCATGTATTTTGCTAAACATTGATCAACGCAGTTGTCCTGTGAATTTGCGTAAGGAGCATTCAAACATTTCTCAAAACAGTTTTCGGTGACCTTATTGACTAGTTCTGTAGCGTTGGCGACGGCGAGTTCTTGAGCAATTTGAGTCTTGAGTTGAGCCTTGATATCCGCTGGACTAGAAGCGGCTGGTTTACCTGAAGGCGCGGAGCTACCGCCAAAGATAGAAGTTAAAGCCATCGTATTTGCAGCGTGTCTGAGATGCGGTGTGTTGATGCGGAAACGAAATGAAGGGATATTGGATCTCTTTCCTTTACTCATTCATCGCATTTTACAACTTATATCACTTAAAGAATATACAATTTTTTTTCGTATTGATCTGGGAACAAAACGCTGTAAAATGAAATGAGACGGAAACTAGTGAGTGTGGGGAGGGCTAGGTTGTATAATTGGAACCCTCCTCTGGGAACTGTGAGCATTATAGTTGTCATATATTAACGTAAATGCCGCTCCACTTATGTTTCTTATCGGTACTGTTGTCAAACAACTAATTTGGTCACATGTAAACTTCTTCTGGGTAAATACTCTGGACAAAGTAAACAGGCATCAATAACTACTAAGCATCGGTGGTTTAGTGGTAAAATCCAACGTTGCCATCGTTGGGCCCCGGGTTCGATTCCCGGCCGATGCATTCTTTTTTTCATTAATTCACCTAATTTTTTTTTTTTGCAAGTAGCCCAATCAGATATACTCGAACCCCTAATATCAAATGGACGCTACCAGTACCGAGGTAGATGCTTAATACTCAATCATACCAACGGCAATGCAAGTGTACTACGCTGACTTACATATTCGTGTATATTTTCTTGTATAGTTATGTAGAGCTTTACTCTTCTTTGACTAAAGTTGTTGTTTGAAAATCGAATGTCATGTTATAGTTCAGACATATCAATTAAGCCTTTGATGAGAAAAAATATTCCACTAGTTCATCACTCTAAAGATGAACAATGCCAAATGCCAACATCGAAGTATTTAGACATTGATCATAACAAAACATAGCGGCGGATAAGCATCACCATGATCCATGCCGTGCTAATATGTATGTGTAAGGTTACCACAATAGTAATAGGTACCGATTTACCGACCATTTTACTAACATGTAATTGCTGAACTTGAATTCAACAGTCAACAAGAAATGTCAACCTAGATTGGTTAAATTCTATACTCCGGTGGAAGTTGAAAAGCAAACGCTTTTACTGCAGCAAGTATACGAACTGATATCACAGCGCAATAGTCAGATTCAATCATCTTTTCTGGTGACTCCACCTTCTTTGTTGATGGACTCAGGTGACAATGAAGATATTCAGATCATATACAAGAACTACGCCACGTTGTACTTCACCTTCATTGTTGACGAACAAGAATCGGAATTAGCCATTCTAGATTTGATCCAAACGTTCGTAGAGGCATTGGACAAATGTTTTGCAGAAGTAAACGAACTAGACCTTATTTTCAACTGGCAAACGTTGGAAAGTGTGCTTGAAGAAATCATTCAGGGCGGGCTGGTGATAGAGACTAACGTAAGAAAAATCGTTAGTGCAGTAGATGGATTGAATAATGCTACAGACACTGAAAATTCGTTCACCAAAATAGCAGGAAGTAGAATCTCGGAGGCATTCCAGGCATTCAGCTATACCAATTTCGGTGGGTGGGGATCCCATCAATAACGCGGGACAATACCTCCCACATTCACATCGTTGAATGCCAAATTATTATAAATTGATGATAAAGGTTACTACGTTCGTAGTAATAGTTGTGGATTATGATAATGATATATGAATAAATATAGGAGCAGAAATAATGTTTTTAGTATAGTCCGTTGATTTTGAAATACAGCGAAAGTTGATATCTACAAGTGGTTGTCACATTACTACTCTGTTTAACGAGGTCGTTACCGCTGCATGAATTAGCTACCAGCTAGACAGCAGATGGTTGGTAAGAACCTGAGCCTGAGGGGCTGTGTTCAGTTCTGGGGAGATCCGATTTTTTTTTTCCAAAATACAGAAGTAAAACGTTTCACCATAGACTCCACCAGCTCTTTTTGGAAACTACCTCGTTTGTTTTGGTCAGACTCTCCCCTCTAATCTTATCCAACTCTTGTCTGATTCTGTCTAGCTCTTCTTTCTGCACTTGATCGGCCTTCAACCGCTGGAACTGGTCTTTAGTCGTCTGAGGTCCGTTTCTTTCCCATGGGGAATCGACAGACCCTGTCCTCCAAATTGGATCGTTACTTTTCATGGTTTCTTGCACCATTTTCATAAGCTCTTGCTGCTCAGCCTGGCGCAGATTTCTCTCTCTCTCGTATTGTAGTCTCAACTCTGGCGATAACGCTTGAATTAGCTGCTCATCGGTTGGAGTTGTATATTTGAACAAAAGTACACCAGTCAATATAATACTGCCTCCTGCAGCGAAAACCTTCCCCCAACGGAAAAGTCCTGACGTCTCCATCCTGTTTAATAAATAATGTGCTCGATTTAGTTGTCAGTATCGCGGAGACACTGTACAGTTCCTGTAAAGTTGACCTGGGCTGGAAGTTCTAGAGTTCATCCATTGCTCAGTCATCTTCATCTCCATCTGTAAAGCTAGCTCCGTTATGATTACTTTTAAAGGTTTTCGATGAGAAGAAAATATGTGCGGGTAACAACAGTGCCAAAGAACCAAAATGCCAAACGGGCCACTATACTAGTTCGTTAGACCGTTAAAACGAAGACTCCGAGATAGCGAGATAGCGGAACGGGGCTGACGGCTGCAATCGAGCCGCTTCATTATTCCAAGAAATGTGGGTTTGTACGAATACAACGAATAAATTAGTTACGAAAATGAATGTGTAGGTTGCCAGTGCTTTATGCACTGGCTACCCACTTTCAGACATATATATATATATAAATATGCGTAAAATTTGAACTGTCATTTCATTCCCGCTGATGAGTTCAAGCATTGAAGAGAAGGCACAACTCAAGGAGCGGCGTTAAGGGATATTGTATTATCAGGCATAATGGTCGTTAAAAATATTTGGCTGATAATGGGGACACTACTAATCCGGGAGTTTTATCTTTGGTTTTAAGTGAGTTTATGTTTAGCTGCGGGGTAGCGTTATTCGATATCAATCGAATCCTTTAACCGATCAATTCCTTGAACAAATATGGGGTGAATACTCTTGCAGCGGTGTACCAGATAGCGAGTGCTTCTAGAAGAGCTAGAGGGAATCCTACAAAACCTCTTTCTTGGAAGTTAACGTAGATGGAGTATAATGCCACAGAGAAGAAGACCTTAGTCAACAAAAAGGGTTTGGGAAGCACACCGGCTAGGAAACTTACAGGCAATCTGATGCATTCTCCGCCTCTTTCGAAGTATTTGAAACAACCTCTCTGTAGTACTTTCAAGAATCTGTCCTCGGCAGCAAATAATGAGTACAAAGCGATGGATAAAACGTTGATAACACTATCGTACTGTTTTCTCTCGTAGTTGAATTCAAGCAATTCATCAAGAACAGTTTCTCTGTCTGCGAAATCTAAGTCACCGACGGTCTTGATCATAAGTGCAGCATCGTTTAGACCCACAGCCATACCACCACCAGTCAATGGATGTCTCATATTCAAGGCATCTCCAATAACGCATAAACCGGTAACAGTGTTTTGCTTTGCTGGCAAATAAGAGTTTGGCATACATCTGTACTTCCCATCTTCAACTGCCTTTTCAAATGATGGTAGCAACGATTTAGGTAGATGTGGTTTCACATTGTTGCTCAACCAAGACTTAATATCCTTAGGCAGTTTTGGAGAGTTGTAAGCACAAAGGATTCTTGTCTCTTCAGGTGAGATTTGATAGACAAGCACAGGCATGTGGGAGGTACCTAAAATGACGTGACCATGGTTCTTTGATGGGACATCAGCATTGAACAAAGACATACCAACGAAGGAGGAACCCACGGTGGGGACGTGGTCCGCAGAAAGCTCCTTTCTGAATCTGGAAAAGATACCATCGCATACAAAGGTCAAATGAGCTTTGAATTCTTCTTTACCACGGCCTGGAATCTCGACTCTGGCACCAACAACTTCGTTTTCTTTGCTCTTCATGATTTCAATAACGTTACCTTGTAGACGAGTCACATTTGGTTCGTTGGCAACAATATCTCTCAAATTTTGCAAGAATCTACCATGAACGAAACCAACACCTCTTTCTCTTTCATCTTCTTCGAATTCTTTGATCTTGATAGTTCCGTCGTTTACAACTTTGTCGTTACCGTCAAACACTAGATCCTTAATCTTTTCCACTGGCGCAGCATCCGCCTTGAAAGGGTATGGAATAGAGACTTTTGTACCGTTGTAAAAGACAGAGTACCCAGTGACTGGAATGGCATCGATATTGTTAATGGCCTGGATCATACCTAGACTTCTCAAGGCACGCAAACCACCAGGTTGCATCAATTCACCGACAATACGGTCTGGCATGCTCCAGTCTCTTTCAACAATAAGCACCTTCTTCCCCTTTCTTGCAAGCCCTGTGGCAATGCATGGGCCAACAACACCACAACCGACGACAATTGCGTCGTATACGGTCTCGGAACTAGCGGATAAAAGCTCCTTAGGAACTTCTTTTACGTCAGAGGAATCACTCATTCTTTCTTGTAGTCTATAATATATGATCGATGTCTTCTGGAAAGAAACACTCTACAACACACACACACAATCCTTACTTGCTGCTGATCACAACGAATAAACAGGCTGTTTAATCAAACCTCTATCGGACAGAACCTATCCAATTTGAAATCCTGTTCGAAATACCTTAACGCTCTATTTATACAACCAACAATGCAAAAGCGATAAGTACTGTATATATAAATATTTTCTCGTCTCAGTTTCTGGAACGAGTACACTCTCCCAATACCTCTGTCTAGCCGTTCAATCGTATACCGATGATATCTGTGCTAATGACCAGATCCAGCTTTTCGAATTTTATTCCTCTGTGAACTTTGAACCCGTGAACTAAACCAAGCTGTACACAGTAACTGGCTAGTAACGCAGTGGTCTTATTCTTGCGAAGATTGTTATTTCGTCTTTTTTCCCTTTCTTTTTCATTTTGACGATGCCTTTTACGAGAAGCTGCGACGCGATGAGCTGTGAAGCCATACGATAGAATGCGGTACGATAGGATACGATGGAACGTGAGGTAGGATATGATGATGATGGCGATGATGGTGATCAGAGCTAGGCTTAGAGAGGCTTAGGCGAGTCCTAATGGGGTATTATGCGCGAGCTGGTGAGGGAGAAGAGCTTCGGTGTCAGATTGTAGTACGTTTTCGATTGTGATTTTCCGTTAAACGACATGCAATGCGCTTTCCAGTACATGTGTAGTGGATTTAAAACCGAACGGAATTCTCGAAGGGATGCCTGGTCACATGTCCTGCGGTAGGGTTCGGGATAACAAGTAAGTTTCGACTGACACATTTTTTTGTTGCATTGAGCTTTGCTCGTGCGATGAAGAGTTAATTAGTTAGTTGGATATTGATATTATAAAGTTGTTAGGTTCTTTTCGAACACTTCGCATACCTTGCGCCATTGTTGGTGGGAGATGGACTTCTCAGGGCAGCTCATGCTGATTGTCATACCACCGACGTCTGTGGAGACACAGTTCAAACTGAAAACGAATGGCATTTCGGCAGATGTTTGCGAGAAGACAAGGTCTTGCAATTGGAATGGATTGCTCTCTTGGGAAGTTTGCGGGAAGAAACCGACGTTGCTCAGGAGTGCAAAGGCTCTCCTCTGGTTTGTCATATCATCTGAGATCAATTTATCCAGATTTTTCGATTTCATGAGGAAATCTGCGAACAGTAAACCGAAACACTTTAGAGACGAGTTCTTGTCTCTGATATCGGCAAAACAGTTCTGGTAGTATGCGGTGAGGTCCCAGAACTGTTGGTTTGTTTTGATATCAAAGGAGGATATCAGGAAGTTGTAGTTGCACCCTGCAACATGAGTGCCGTACCTGTACTGGTCTCTGATTTCTTCGTCTTGCGGTAGATATTGCCTGCTATTCATCGGAACAGCCATGTTAACTAGGTACTCGTTCCACCTTCTGTTGTCGAAAACCCCTGCTTCATAACAACTGACAAACCAACAAGCTTGCAAGAATGGGGTCAAAGTTGCCTTACCGTGTAACTTTTCCTTAACCCTGGCTCTCATTTTCTGCATCTCAGGTACGTCAATTCGGATGAGATGTGATGTGTGAGTGGTCTTTGATTTGCCCACATGTGTGGTTATTGGTTTGTCCCATTTCTTAGCCAAGAACTTCTTACCGAATTGACCCAACATGAAGGAACCAATGAAGGGGAGATCGACTTTGTAAGACACTCTCTCTTCAATTCTATCGGGTAATTTAGGAAGCTGGTCATATTGTTGTTCGTAGCAGAAAACGTTATCCAAAGGTTTCAAAGTCTTTCCAAAGAGCTTGCCCAATTCAACCGAAAGATCTTGCAAAAGATTGGCTCCTGAAGTTCCGTCAGTGGCGATATGGTTCGTCACGAAAAGAATATGTTTGGTACCTTTCTCTAACTCTTTATCGTCCTCAGATGGAAGAAGTAGCAATCTGAACTGAGGTTTGGTGGGGTCCCAACATGCGAACGTGTACCCATCAATGACACCGGGTAATCCACTTCCATACTCGTATCCGTCTTTTATCCACTGATTGAGGATCCTTTGGAAGTATTCTGCATGCTCAGGTTGATGGTTGATGATAATGTCCTCGAACTTCAGTTGATCCAACACATACATGTAATCTTCTGCCATGCCAATTTGACTGTAAAACTCTTCACTCTGATAAAACGTTTCTCTATCTTCCCAGTGATCTGGCATGATAGTACTAGCAAGAATCGGATATCTCATAAACAGACCATGCAAAGCATGGGACAATTCCAAGTCCGATGCGGCGGTCTTCAATTTGCCGTATACTGCAAAGTTCGAGTAGATCTTCTGGCGGTGCTGCATCAACAGCACTTCTTCAATACAACCTGCACGTCTAGCATGTCCCCGCTCTAGCTTCAGGGGAGACACTTTGACCGCAGACATCTCTCTTTCTCTCTGAAAACGATAAGGCCTTACTTCAATTTTTCTAGGATACCATTATGGAAGGTGTTGATCGAATCACAATTATTTCGGTTGACACAATTAAGTATGAAATTGACCGGGGCAAGTTTTTATATCAGATATGAGCTTTGATGCATTGCCTTTATGAGTGTACCCGATTCGATTCCATTTACCCTAGATGATGTCGTACAAACGTCTCGTTTAGTGTTGAAAGTTTTGCAGATTACGAAAATTTTTGTGAATTGAAGTAGTGAAAAATAATTTGAGCAGTAGTTGTTATTCCTACAACCGGAATTCGTTATACGATGGGCTTAACCGTTCCTGATCAATTTAGCCAACTCTTGATAATTCAGATTCGATTGGTTGTTCATAGGCATGCGGAGTCACTTATTGCTTGTATGGTGTGTTCCGTGGAACTTTTCAGTTGTTCGTAGCTAAGGCCGAAGGATGTACAGAGGTCCTCAGTGATCTTGTTCACCATATCAACTATAGAATTGCTGTTCTGTGTTTCGGCGTTTCTTTCATACATTGGCTGGAATTTTAGAAAGCCGGCTTGCAAGTCATCGATAAAAGCGGGGAATTCTAATGAAGAATTGCTGGTGTTCTTCAACGGGATAATGCTATGCAATTTTCTGTTTGAAATTTTCTCGTCAAGAGTTTGGGTTGTTTCCAGATGGGATTCCTCCGCTGCCAGTAAAGTTCCTTGAATCCAATCTAAATACTGACTGGTATTGGCATTAGATAACGTATCCAAGCCGTTGTCAACTAGTGTAGATGCAGGAGAATATGTCATCTTCAAAACGAGCCTAGCCTTGTCGAACTTATTCTTTGGATCCTCATCGATTTGTTTCACCATTTTCAACCACGTTGAAGCAAACACAGCATCGAATTTATCCAATTTGAATTGTTGGTCCGCTAAAAGCTTGAGTTTCACTGCTGCGATGAATATGCTACATATTTTGACATCGGTATATTGATACGGCTTACGATAATGGTCATCGTCGTAGGTTAGAATCGGAAGACTGTCGGAATTGTACAGTAGCCTTAGTAGTGTCTTGGAAAAAGAGTAGAACTCCCCCGGTAGCCTTTCCAACAAATTTAATTTTAGTAATAGTACAGGAGCCGGTATGGCGGATCGAAAATGCGTTTTAAAATCTATAAGTTGAGCACACTGTGCTACTTTATGCTGAATCTGCAGCTCATGCGGAGGTTTCCCTGCTTCAAGTATTTGTAAATAGTAGTTCGGTAGTTTGTCCTGCCATTCTTTCGGTAGAAGAAGATGTGATCTAAAGTATGGCAGTCCATCAACGCATATCCATCGAAGAAAATCATTTGTGAAAACGGGCAAACCTAGATGAAGACAGGCCAAATAATGGATGGCTACACTAGAAAGCATTGATAACCTCAACTTTTTGACTCTATTCTTTTTAGAGCCCTGACCTGCAGCCGAGTAGTTGGCGATATCGTCAGCTTGTCCCTCATCACTTTCATAGTCATTTAATTGGTCTGTCCCGTTATTTGAGAATAGTATATTATCAACGTGCTTCAAATGCATCGTCCATATCAGCTTAACTAAATCTGAGTAGGACTCTGGGAAACTCTCATGCTCCATTAACCACTCAGTTTGCCTTTTTAGAACGTACTGAAAACTCTTGATGAACAGAATCTTCCCATCCCTTCCATATATCTTTTCCGTTTTATTTGTCCCTAGTACAGATCTCTGTGACTGTGATAAGCCTAAACTTGACTGAAAGTTACCTGTGGCATTTGTGGTAAGATTTAACCTCCTTGTTATCACACCCATTGCATTCACATCATCTTCGTCGTCATTGTACTCCACATCGCCCTCCATCACATGTCCATACTGACATGTTCTTCTACCGTCAATGATACGCCATAGTCTACTTCTACAATTACCAACACCACACACAGGGCCTTTGATATATGTCGACATTGGCCTGCTTTGGCTGTATAGTCCGGCACTTTAAGTGTTACGAGCGAAATGACCCCCTGTTTTGTTTCTGATGAGTAACAGTGTCAACCAGTTCAAAGAAACTAGCGACATGTTGATGCATTTGTTTCTCTTTTTTTTATATAAGCTTAACCAGGGGGACCAAAACAAAATACATAAAAGTATACACAACTAGACTTCCGAGGATGAGGGTTCGAAGTATTTCGGTAAATCCTTAATGGATTATCGAATCGGAGGTATTTTCTGATATTGGAATGGGGAAAAGACCCAAGTTACGTTGCTTTTAGATTCTATCTACCCTACGCAGAAACACATATTATGTTATATCATATGTAGACAAGTTTTAAAACGTTCTCCTAGGCCAAGCTTGATTTGAATCAGCGATTTTCACTATGTTGTCTATAGTTTCTGTTATGGTTCTGATGGAATTGCTTCTGTTGGTGTTGTTGGTGCTGTTGCTGAGTAGGTGGACCCCCCATAGTCTGATATCTCATGGGATAGCCGTAGGGTACATTCAGAGGTACACCATTCATGAATGCAGAAGTCGCTGGCGGGGATGAAGACTGGCTATTAGGTCCTGATCCGTTTCTTGTGTCGCTTCTGTTGTTCATCATTGGTAGCATTTGGCCTCCCATAGGTGGGTAGAACATGGGCTGTGGTTGGAAAGGCATAAACATACCACCATGGGTCCCACCTGCAGCCCCTGGATGTCCACCCATGAATGGAGGTCCCCCTAATGGCATACCAACAGGCATACCCATTGTCATGCCTCCAGGGCCAGTTGCCATACCTTGAGCCATCATGTTGATGCTACGTTGCTGCAATCTCATCTGAGTCCTTTGGATCGCGGTCCTTTCATCAGGGAACAGCGTCTTGTAAGACTGATCGACGGTACTGATCCACGTAGGTGATGTGAAATAAGGCTTTTCAATGAAGAACCGTTCCAAATTTTTACCATCAGAGTGCTGTTTCTTCTCATCGTAGTTTTCTTTCGCTTTCAAGAACATGTTGAAGTTTTTGTTTAGGTCCTTCTTCAAACATTTTGGTTTGCCGTCTTCAAAGAAGTTACGTTGGCGTCTTCTACCGAAAGTTTCCGCCCTTGAGATAGATGGAGACGAAAGCGGAGTCTTCCCACCATTATTGAATTTGATCTGAGAGCCTCTTCTCAATTCAATTTTGGCTAATGCGGGGGTTCCTGATTTGGAAGATCTGTTAGAACTTTTGTTGCCACTGGCACTTGGTAAAGTTGGAGTTGTTGGGGGTTGAGAAGCTGGCTTTGGGGGTAAAGTTGGGTTTGATTTCAAGGTACTTGATCCCTTTGGTGCTGGCGATGGAGTAGAAGCAGTAGTCGAAGCAGCGGATGGAGTAGCAGAAGGAATCATCTCCTTCTCTTTCTCAATAATCTTCTCCTTCGAGTGTGAATCGTCTTTCTTGAGTATATTCTTCACTTCTTCAGGCATATCGTAAGGGATCTTGAACTTCTCAGAAAAGCTCTTCAAGTCAGCAATTTCACTTCTACTAGATGTCTTTGATTTCCCAGTAGTTGATAAAATAGCAGGGTCCGCATGGTGGGGTTGAGTTCTCAATGAAGGTGGAACATATTTGACACCTTTTACTTCCGGCTTAGCATTCAGTTTCAACTGTGCGAGCAATTCGTCCCCTCTACGGTCCACACCAGAATATTTGTCCTCTTCATCCAATCCCGAGTCATCGTATTTGACGTTTCTATCCTCATCGATGTGTACATTACCACTAGCGCCTTGAGACTCAATTTCTTTAGCAATTCTTTCAGCTTCACGCAACTTCTTGCGGTACTCAGGATCCTCTTTATTGATTCGCGTAGTGTAAAAGTGCTCATCAAATGAGGGTTTGATTCCAAATTTCTTTTCATTGACAGCAAACTGGTCCCATGTGCCATTGTCATCTTCCAACGCAGTGTTATTCAACGGGAAGTGCTCGGAATCATCAGGGCTCCATTTTTGCAATTCACGTTCCTTAACTTCTTTTGAAGCTCCAGAAATAGCTGTATCGGTCTTGAACTTGTCTTGTAATTTTATTTCCTTTTGTACGGTTTCATCTGCGGATGCAAGAGACTTTACTTCAGTTTTCTTTTCACTCAATTGGTTGTTATCCAAGCTAACATCAAACAGTTTGACACCTGCGACGTCCTTGGCTTCAATGGTCAAAGTCTCACTCAATTCATCGGATAAAGTGTTGATATCAGACGTTTCAAAGCCCTTATCCAAAACTTTTGGGTACTTCAACACCACACCGATACCTTTACCGGATGAATGAGGGTCCCAAGCAACAACCAAACCTCCATATTTGACACCGGACGTTATGGTGATGATAGCACGGTTTCCAATGCTATTCACAAGCAAAAAATCCTGTCTCTCGTCGAAACTTTTCTTTCCAGATTCAGTTTCGAAAAAGGAACTAGAGGCTCCGTTAGAAGTTGGACTGCCTCGAGACCTGTTACTGGTTCCAAAGCCAGCGCTCTTCTTTGAAGCTCCTCTCATTTATCGCAGGGCTTGGTATGGAAATACCTATCCAATTCGATATCCAGCTCTTCAACTATCTTGTGTATCATCAGAACCGTTGTTATTTCTACATGTTTTTAAAACGAGGGTTTCCCAAATTTCTTAATTTACACAGTTTCTGCTAACCATAACAAACTAGCATTTAACGTTTGCGTATACAGTGATGAAAGTAGGTGGATCAGGAACTACTACGGCTGTGAGGGTAAAGCTCATGCCCACAATTACCTGATTGATAGCCTTCAGAGTACACCAGCATGC